>JARHVA010007997.1:520000-573213 GCA_037957365.1 Torreya grandis | reverse complement strand
CATATGGTGGTGTGGGAGTCATAAACAAGGTTGAGAAAATATTTTGAAAGTTTTTTAATAAAATTAATATATATATATATATATATATATATATATATATATATATATCATATTATTCAAACCACAAAGGTTCCTAAAATGCCAAAAATGAGGTAAACCTTCAAATCTATAGTCATGTTGCCCACAAGTACATACAAGCCTATTTAAGAGAATTGGTGAGAAATGTGAGTGTTTTATTAAAAGAATGAAGATTATAATAGTGGAATATATATATATATATATATATATATATATATATATATATATATATATATATACACACACACACACACACACACACATTAACTATAATCACTAATAGGGTATTTAAAAAGTTTTCATGATGACTGAACATAGTGTAGAAGTTAGAAAGCCTAATTAGACCAAGAACCTCATTATAAGCACCTACAGTCTGTAAGGATATGATTAGAAAGATTAAAATATAGCATGATAATGAGAATATGAGGTATTGATAAGATGTAATGGAAAATTTATGAAGACAAAAAATTAATCTTAAGACATTTATAAGTGAATAAATCCTCAAATAAATTCACTAGGGTCAGACTAACCTAATGGGTTATAAACCCTCAAGGTGTGAAATTCAAATTGTAAGACCTTTTAGAAGATAAATATATATTTTAAATAATTAATAAGAATTTTATTGGATGTTTAATACCTATTATAGTATATTATAACCAAAAAAAATCACTCTAAATGTTTTAGACTAAAAACTCTCTTGATCTCACACAGAGTCTTTCTAGCCCGAGAGGCCATCTTTCTAAGATCAGAACTCTAAGAGGTCTTGCATGGGTAAAATTGGTGTATTTATATATTAAATATTCTTACATCAAAAATAATTATGGAATACTTTCATATACTAATACTTTTTCCTCTATGAATCATCTTAAGAAGGCAACCACCTCTCAAACCTTGTTTTGCACTATGAGAAGCTCTAGATGGCTCAGGTTTGTGTTCAGATCTTGGAGGATAATTTACATGGTATGAATCAGTGTTGTGGTATTTTTTAAACCCATATTTCCTAATAATTAATATAAATAATTTTAAATATAGGGCTTGATCTCTATGAACTATTGCTAAGATCAAAACACACTTAAAATTGTCCTTAAACCCTACCAAAGACATGATGGTGGTTTTTACTCTCGAAAGGATTTAAAATTAAATTTTTTGGTTATAAAATGACCTAATTTAACTTTTTATATACAAATTTCATATGATAAAGATACTTGGTAGCACGTGTGAATATAAAATAGTACAAAAATGGGTCTAAAATGGTAGTTATAGACATTTATGCAAGGCTTTGGTTCTGTGAAATCACTAATATCAGTTGAAGATACATGTGGAACATGTGTAGAGATTTAAGAGTCTTATATAAGTAAATATATAGGTCTACATGAGAATGTAATATGTTATAAGTCCTTGAGATTATCTAATATGGTGAATGCTCTTATTCGCAGGAGAGAATGCAAATTACAAACTTATGAAAGATCACTGAGACCTTGAGATTCCTTAGAACATCGTTAAGAGTACCTATTAGTGAAGTTTAAATCCTCAATAGATCATTAAAAAATATAGTCATGTGACTATAGTAAGGCTTGAGCATGATATCCTTGTACATCATTGAAAAACCTTGAGGGAGAGATGTAGTGAGGATAATGGGTTTCAAGACACCTAATAAAACATTATTACCGCTAAAATATTAGTATGAAGGATTATAAAGCATATTAAAAGTGCCAAGGAAAATGGTATAATGTAGTTCAAGGTGACTTTGATGATCAATAATGTCACTTTCCACTTCTAAATAATAAATAGGGTAGTTTCATAAACAAATTTGATGAGTCATATAGGGAGTTGAAGAGTCTCTTAGATGCCTTTTATCAGGAAGCTCATAATCAAGCATCTAACACATGACAAGGAGATGGATAAAATTTATTTTTGGCTTTCCTCTTGAACTATAATTTACTTGGATGAATTGAAAATTCTCATTGGAGTTACTCTTATGCCTCTTTCACTTTTTCTTTGTCTGACTCTCTCTCCTATATATACATCCTTGAATGACTTGTAATGGATCTTTTTGATAATTATGGAAAATCACTACTTAAATAAAAACTTTTAATATGCCTTTTAATGATTAATTAAGATTATTATTACCTTCACAAATGATTATAACTAGTGTACTTATGTGTTTATTGATCAATACTAGTAGTAGTGCTTTCAATCTCTCTCATTTATCCTCTCATACTTCTTTACAAATGGATTATCTTCTTATAGGTCACATAGTGATTTTATATTTATTTTCCTAGTTTATAAATGTATTTTAGTCATTAGAGTCTTTATTATACCTCTTGATTATCCCTATTATTCAATTTATTGTCTATGACCTCCATGTTTAAAAACTCATGCTTGAAGATCCTTGTTGAGTAGTGTGATCATATTAATTAATAATTCATGTTATTATTGAAGTTTTTTCAAGTGGAGGGTGTTAATTTGGTGCATCATCTCCCTAGATTAATTTATTTTACTTTGTCTTCCCCTTTTCCATTGCAAGCAATATGTCTAGTAGTAGTTTAGGGTGATAACATCAAGGGAGATAGCCCTATCTAAATACTCACCTCACTAATTAGGTCACCCATAGATTATAGGTGTCCCAATTATATCAATTAAGTTATGAGGCTTGAACAAAATCCTAAAGGGTGAAAATTTTTATGGTAATAGGGCCACCATTATTAATGAAAATAGTGGATGGAATTTTGTAATGTATATGAGATGGTAAAGAATAAACATAGAAATCTATTTTTTGGATATATATGTGATAGGAATAGATTATATACATTTTTAATGTATTTAATTATAGTTAGGATATGTTTTTATCCATATAAGGAAGTAGGGTTCACTTTCCTTATAAGATCGAGTCCCCATCTAGAGAACATCCATGGTGCAGTGATCGATTGAAGTGTTAAGAAAGGAGTGTGAATCAAATCACTATGTCATTGAAAAGCATCACATCCCTTGACATGTTGTCAATCATATATCTCTATTGTGGGTCAATATTACCTAGTTGAAAGGAGTTTCTTAGTAAGGACCATATCACTAGTGTGGGATCCATAAATTTTTATGTGTACATATTTCTATGCAAATTAGGATCCTCCCAAAGATAAATAGCATCGGAATATTACATCATATCCTCTATGATAAAGTTTATCTATAAGTAGGGTATATTGGGTGGTTTTATGGATGAATTCTTTATACTAATTTCATGATAGTTTTAGAGGAAGGGTGTGGTCATGAAATTAGTTATAAATGTCTTGGTACTAAGGGATATCAAGACCATAAATATCTCATACCATTTTTTATTTAATTTGTTTGTGATATATTTGAATAAGGTTTTTTATGAGAAACCTCTTTAACACTATCAAACATTTATACCATGGATCCAATAGTTGCCTTTGCATCAGATAATCTATTATTATCCCTTGGTATTTACTCAAACTAAAGAGCTTTAAAATGTGACTGAGCTTGTCTACCATATTCTTGTTAGGTTAAATATTATAATCCTTTGTTTGGTACTAGTCTATAGCCTAGTTAATGATTAATTTAGAATCCCCATATACCATTAATTTTTTAATATTTCAGTGGATGGTGAGATGAATTCCTATGATGAGTGCTTAATACCTAACCATGTTTTTAATATAATGGAAACCAACATGGAATGCCTTAGGAATGAGGCCCCATTGTATTGTAGTGAACAATATACCAACCCCATATCCATGAGATGTCAATGAGACATCAAAATACAACATACATTATTTGTAATCAATAGTTTTTACTTTTAGAGTTATAATTGACTCATCTAGGAAATCAAAGTTGAGTGGTTGCATGTCCAGTACAATATCTTCAACAAATTAGTCTGTGAGAACTTGTCCTTTGATGGCCTTTTGATTCTTATATTATATCTCAAATTTTCTTGGAATCATTATCCACTTGTCCATATGACCTATTAGAGTTTCTTTAGATAATATGTATTTTATTGGATCAACCAAGGAAATAATAATGGTCTTTTTGTTCAAAATATAGTGATGAAACTTTTGGGAAGTGAACACCATATATCAACAAGCATTATTAATTTGGGATTAGTTGTTCTCATAATTAACAAATGTTCAACTTAGATAGTAGAATGCATGTTCTTTACCATTACTATAATGTTGGTCCAAGAGTGTCATAGTGCATGTTATGTCTCTAATAGGTAAATAAGTAATGATTTTTGAGATGTAGGTGGCATAAGAATTGGTGGATTAGACAATTAAGTCCTCAAAGTCTTGATGATATATTGTATCCCATTGAAATGTAACACCTTTTTCCAAAATGTGAGTAAAATTATTGAACATGTCAAACAACTAATAAATTGACCATTGAATAGACTAAATATTACCTTGCATACTATGAATTTGAGTTTGATGGTGGAGGAATTTCCATAATGGATTTTACTTTAATAGGATCAAATTTTATGACCTTACATGAAAATTTGACTAAAGTGACACCAAAGATGCATTTATTAGGATTAATATGTACCTTACATTCATGAAGTCTCTCAAAAATCCTTCATAGAACGTGATGATGTCTTTCTCATGTTTTAGATTTGTCTAAGATATATCGACATAGTCTTCAACAATGTCATGCATCATTTCATGGAAGATGATAGTAATGACATGTTGATATGTTGCACTAACATTTTTTAATCCAAATTACATTTCTTGAAAATAAAATGTCCCATAGGGAGTGGTAACCATTATTTTATGCTAGTTTTTGGGCACAATTTTGATCTGATTATATCCTGAGAAGCCATCCATGAGGAAAAGCATAGCACATCCTAGTGTTGAATTTATGATCATGATAATATTCGATAAATGGAAGTCATATTTTAGGAATGATTTGTTGATGTCTCTAAATTTAGTATATATACAAATGCCTTATGGTTTCTTGCTGACTGGAATAATGTTTGATATACATTTAGTTGTAAATAATATTTCTATATCCTTTCTAACAAGTATATTTATGCACATATTTGGCTTGGAATATATATGTACCAAAATTTGATGTACCACTAAATAGGGTTATAGACCTAACATGTCATAATAGGATAATTTACATATACCAATTAAGTCCTTCAAGATAGTAATGAGGAAATCACACTCCTTGGTAGTGAGGGATGTGCCTAAGTAAACTATATTTGGGTCATCATAGGTAATAATATTTACTTCTATGGTATCATCTAAAAGGAGTGGTGATCCATCCTCTAGAATAGTAAGAATTGAATGGAATTGATCTTATTCATCACTTTGGGGGCTACAAAGCCCATGAAGTATATTAACCTAAAAAATATCATTAATTAAAAACATGAAAGTGAGAGAAAAAAAAGAATGCACAAAAATTAAGTTACTTCTCAAAATCAAACCATAGTGACAAGAGATTTAAAGTGGGAAACCAAATGTATCTTATTAGAATGCTTGTAACAAATATCTCTAAAAGTATAATATTTTATCAAAATCACAAGAGAAGACTAGAGAGAGATAAATTATTCTTAGTGAGGAAATGAGGAGAATAAGAACTCTTTTATAGAGTTAGAGGAGAAAATTTGGAATTACATAAAATCCCAGTATGACCTTACAATCCCCCCAAGTGTGTGATACTTGCGTCCTAATCCCTTCAAAAAATAAGGGAGGTGTGTGCCATGTTGGGAAAGGAGTTACTCATGAAAGTAAATCTCAAATCTTAAGAGAGGGAAAAGAGGTGAGTGTCACCTCATGGAATCTAGATTTATTTAAATTAAAAATTCAGATAAATATAAATTTCTCACACATGAAAAATAGACTTAGGATAAACTAAATTATCCTAGATAAAGGGAAAAACTAACACTCCCACTTAAAATTTATTTATGGGTTTAAAAAAAAGGGGGGGGAGGAAAAATCACTAACTCTCCCCCTTGATGAGAACTTCCTTTAATCCTAACTTGATACAAAAGAAAAAACTTATCTTTTCATAGAGGCTAAGTGAAAATATCAGCCATTTACTCTTCATTAGGATAGAAAGAGATAATAATTTGATTGTCTTCAAAAAATTTACACTAAAAGTGATGTTTAATTTCAATGTGCTTTGATCTTTTAGGAAAAATCAGATTTTTACCAAGGCAATGGCACTTTGATTATCACCAAAAATTAGAGTAGATGAATGTTGTGGGTGGTCCAAATCTACAAGAAGTCTTCTAATCCAAATAAATTCTTTTGTAGCATGATTACAAGCTTTATATTCATATTATATGAAAGATATAGATACAATTGTTTGTTTTTTAGTATTCCATGACACAGTGTCAGAACCCAAAGATAAGCAATAACCACTAGTGGATCTATGATCATTAGGATCACAAGCCCAATCAGAATCTGAATAACCTACCAAGAAAAATTACTATTCAAGATATACTTGATGCCAAAATTTAGATTACCTTTAATATAACTAAAAATTCTTTTATCATATTTAAAATGGGTAGCTTGAGGTTTAGACATAAATAGACAAACCAATCCAATAGAATAAGTAATACCAGGATGAGTATGAGTAAGATAATTCAAACTACCAAATAATTATTGATCTAGAGTTGGATCAACATTTTTTATTTCCATGTCATGAAGTAATTTAATACCAAGTTCACAATGGGTAGAAATAGGTTTTAAATATAACATATTAAATCTAGATAATTAATCATAATCACATTTAGATTGAGAAATAAAGATTCTATCATTTTCATTCCAAACTTTAATGCCTAAAAAATAATGTAAGAGACCCAAATTAGTCATTTCAAAGCATTTCTAGTGTAAGAAACCATTGGACTATTAATACCAATTATGCATAAGTCATTGACATACAAAATAATGATAAATATAAAATTTGGACTATTTTTGACAAAATGATTAGGATCATTAGAACTACAAGTAAATCCTTGAGGAATAAATAATTGATAAATTATAGAGTACCATTCTTAACGAGATTATTTTAAACCATAAATATATTTGTTTAACTTGTATACAGGATGTTCATTTCCTTACTTAATAAAACTAAGAGGTTGAGACATGTAAATTTTTTCATGTAAGTCACTTTTTAAGAAATCACTCTTAACATCCATTTGATAAATAGGCCAATGCATGTGAGTAGCTAAAGCTAAAACAACTTTAACATTGGGAATTTTAAGAATGAGAGAAAAGGTTTAACTATAGACAATTTCTTAAATTTGAGAATAACTCCTAGTAACTAATCTATATTTATATTTTTTAATTTGATTGTTAGAATTGAACTAAGTTTTAAACAACCATTTATAACTTACCAAATCATGCCCTTTAGGTAGAGGAACTAAGTACCAAGTGTTATTAGAAAAAAAAAGAGTTGTATTCACCATGCATAGATTTTTCCAAATGAGAGTGACTTTGAGGTTTTTTTAAAGTTTGAGGATAATTATTGTGATTAATTTTATACATTAAAAAATAATTTAAATTTTTTTGCCTAGATATACAAGTATCATTAAGATCAACACTAATTCCTAAATCTTCTATACTAGTCTTGGCCCATTTAGGCATAGCTTTAGGTGAAACAAGACTAGAAGAAGAAGATGGAATTTTAGTATAAAAATAATTATGACACATATTATTATGATCATCACTATTTTCAAAAGTAAAATAAGTAGGAATGATATCAAGAGAATTAGAATTGGAAGCACAATCAAGCACACCATTTTCATTAATATTAACATTCTTTTTAATCTTGATTTTTTTAGTTTAAGGATAATTAACTCTATAATATTTATATGATTCATCATAGCCAAAAAATATAAAATTATCTACTTTATAACTTAATTTATTACACTTTTCAATTGTAATATGAACAAATGCATCACAACCAAAAACATGTAAATGTTTTGAATTAGGTTTTCTACCACTCCAAGTTTCTTAAAGTGTAATATTTAAAACAAATTTAGTGGGAGTCCTATTAATGAGATAAAAAACAAAAATACATGGATTCTCCTAAAATTTATAATTTATATTTTAATAATTCAACATAAACCTAGCCATTTCAATGATAATCGTATGTTTACGTTCAAAAATACCATTTTACTTAGGTGTGTAGGAAACAATTTTCTCCTGCTTAATTCCATGTTGCTTACAATATGAAATAAAATAATTGTTGACATATTAAATACCATTATAAATGTGTAATATTCATAAGGAATAATGATATTATTTTACAACAAATGTATGGAACTCAATAAAAGCATCTAAAACTTGATCTTTAGGTTTCCAAAAATAAATCCAAACTCGCCTAGTACAATCATAAAAAAAAGTTAAATCATACTTAGCACCATTAATAGAATGAGTTTGAATAGGGACTAAAATATCAATATGAAATAAATTAATAATTTTGGTATAACTCTAAGAGTAATCTTTAGGAAAAGATTTGCTATGAATTTGACCAGCCATATAACCATTATAAGTAGAAGTAGTGGGAGAAATGTTACGTAAACCTTGCATCATATTGAGTTTTTTCATTAATGTAATTATTTGGTAATTTATATCCCCTAATATTTCATGCCATAAGTTAGCATCATTAGAAACAAGCAAAGCATATGAATATGAGGGAGAAGAGAATCTAATAAATTTAAATAAATTATCATTGTCTAGAAAAACAATAGTAACTACTTGAAAATCTTTTTAAATAGATTTAACATAAAAAGTATCATTAATAAATTTTATCCTATAGTAATTTTTGCATAATTGAGGTACATAAAGTAAATTTAATTTAAAATTAGTAACAAGAGAGACATCATACAATTCACCATTAGGAATTTTAACATTTCCTATAGATTTAACATTATAAAAAGCAAGATTTGTAAGAGTTAAATAGTTTTTAGAAAGATTTACTTCTATAGAAATAAACAATTGTCCATTAGATGTAATATATTGAGTATCACTAAAAATAACAATCCATTAAACAAGAGAAGCATGCAAAGTACAAGACAAAGCAACTTGAGTCTTATTGTTATTAGTGATAGCATTGTCTTTGACTTTAATCTTTATATTTTTGATATTATGTTTCTTTTTAAAATAGTGATCTTCATCATGAGTGTTTTTGTCACAATAATTACACTCTAAGTTTTGTTAGGTTTAGAGTTAGATTTTTTATCTTTCTTATCATGTGTATTATTGGACTTAACATGTTATTTGTCATTCTTATGTTGGTGTTTAGAAATAAAAACATGTTTATTAGTATTAAGACTAAAAAATTAAATAAAATTTTGTCCTTATTGATGAAATAAATTATAAAATAATTCAAATATCAACATAGAAGATAGATTAATAAAAACTAGTTGCGAATGAATATTAGTAATAAACTACCAAAAAGGTTAAGGGAAACACTTTTCCATGATAATATGAATAAAATTTAAATCAAAAAGTTTAATGGCTAAAACATCTAGTTGAGAATGTAAAGAATGAACTTTAACCAAGAAATCATCCATAGCTTTGGAATTATTCTACTTTAAATCAAATAATTGATTTTGAATTTGAATTTTATGAGATTCATTCACAACATCATAAATCGATTTGAGTTTAGACCATTTAGTGGAAGAAAGAGAATAACCATAAATATAGATATGAAATTTGGGGGTCATGGCTTTGCCAATAAATCTTAAGGCCTCATTTTTTTTGGCTTTCCATTTCATTGTATTTCAATGGAGGTAGTCTTTATATCTGGTTGACGATCTATGTCATCTAGTACATGCACCAAATGTTTAGAATTGAAAACATATTGCATATGTATTTTATATAAATGGTAATTGGTGGATGTGAATTTAAATTTTGTAAAAATTTAAGTCATTATGCTACAAAATCTCACACAATAATATAAATGTGAAAAGGGAAAAAATTAATTATATAATAAAAGCATAGGAGGGGAAAGAAACCAAAGGATGGCCTATTGGAATGCAAAAGGAATAACTAAGAAAAACTATGGGAGCTGAGAAAGAATAATTAAATTGCAAAAAGAGGATGGTTTATTAATTTACCCAAAAGGTATAATTTTTATTTCAATTTAAAATTAATGTCTCACTCTTTTGTTTTTAAAGTATAAACAATGAACTTGAGTGAAAAAAAATGGATAATTTAAATAAAATTGCTACTTACATATATTGTATACAAAGGTAATAAAAAACATTCCCTGGTTTTAATTTTTTTAATGTAAAAGACACCAAAAAAATCCTTAAAAACTTATAGCTCTTAAATAAATAAATTTAAACTATATAAAGAGATGGAGAGTCGATATATTGATTTGTTTGGTGATTTGTTTAAGACTAAAAGAAATTAAATAAAGTTGAAGTTTTCCATAGTAAGGAAATAGGAGGAATCTTATCAAATTAATTTTGAATTTTTTAAATTTAAAGAATTAAAAAAAAAACATTACCGATAAAAGCAAGTGAAATATAAAAAAATAAGGAAAGATAGAGAAATAAATGAAACATACCTCTTATCATCTGAGGCAAGCCACCACTTGGTAGCCACTCACTAGGAAAATTCATCAAAGAGAAATTTTAAAAAACTTAAGACCCCTATAGAGAGAAGGTGTATGACCAAAAAAGTAATCGATGCTTTGTTACATATATTAAGGATGAATTAATTTTGGGAGTAGGGCATTGATAATAGAAAAATATGATAAAATGTTTTTTCTTGAAAGAAAAACTTAGCTAAGGTCACCTAGTTGTATAGCCTACTAATGGCACCTAGAATAAAATAAAAGAGTATAAAATAAGAAACAAATCTATTGATAGAAGTCTGGGAATGTGTAAAAGATAGGATTGAGAAATCAGAAAACTAGGAGATAACAAATAGCAGAATAAAAGCTAAAAAAGGGATGAATCAAAAGATAGATAAAATAAAATAGAATTAAATCAAGTTTGACCTAGTTAAAGATAACGTAGAATAATAAATCAAAAAAACTTGAGTTTTAACTAGTGTTGGTATGGGGAGATGCCCTAATATTTCTTTCTTTTTTTTCTTTGTAAATGAAAACAAACTAAAAATAGAGTAGATCTCTCTCACATATTAGACTAAAACCAAAGTTTTGAAAAGTGATCTAAGTATTTTTTAATAAAAAATTAAATAGAATGAGAATATAAATTTATTTCTATCACTCTCCCTCTACAAAAAAAAGAGTTAAAAGAAAGAGCAAAAATATAATAATATATGAAACACAAATGTATTAAATTTTGTTAATGCTAAAAAAATTACTATTTTTTTATTAAAGGAAAAAATATATATATTTTTAAAATAATGTGGCTCCAAAATTCCTAAGATAAAGGGTTAGGAACCAGTATTAAAAAACAAGGAGAAAAAAGAAACATATTTTTAAACAATATGAGCAAGGGTTACAACCCTTGCAAAAAAATCTTGAATTCTCATAATAAAATCAACACAGTCTAAAAAAATGTTATTAAAATGATCATAGCTCTAATACCATGAAGTATTTTAAACCAAGAAATATTGTTAATGACAATAATGAAAGTGAGACAAAAACAAGAATGCACAAAAACTAAGTTACCTCTCAAAATTAAACCATAGTGACAAGATATTTAAAGTGGGAAAATGTATGTATCAGAGAAAAACCCACATGATCTAATTAGAAGTCTTTAAACAAATATATATAAAAGTACAAGATTTGATCAAAAGTATAAGATAAATATAAATAGAGATAAATTATTCTTAGTGAGGAAAAAAAAGAGGAAGAGCTCTTTTGTAGAGATAGATGAGGAAAATGAGGTTTACATAAAATCTCATTATGACCTTATAAACCCCCTAAGTATGTGCCACTTGGGTCCTCATCCCTTAAAAAGATAAGGGACGTGTGTGCCATGTGGGAAAAGGATTTACTCATGCAAGTAACTCCCAAACCCTAAGGAATAACAAAGAGGTGAGTGGAACTCATGGAATATGTATTTATGTGAATTAAAAATTCACATAAATATAAATTCCTCACACAAGAAAAAGAGACTTAGGATAAAATAAATTATCCTAAATAAAGGGTAAACCTAATAGCCCACCCATGTAAGAAGAATCTAAATATGCTAGTTCTAGAAGTGGCCAATTGAAATATTATTTAGGAAATATTTATCCAACTGTGCAAAGATTCGAAGTTTTTTTGAACTAATACTAGAACCAATGTTAATGCTTAAACTAGAATGACTTTGAGCTTCCTTAGGAAATGAACAAACTTACCCATACAAAGTCATATAAAATAAGTTTTCACCTATAGACTTGTCTTTATTTTTGCTTTTTCCTTGATATAAATATGCCTCATAAAGGTTTTCAATTGAATATCATGATGTTTTAATTTACTAATGACTTAGTAAGTTTGTTTACTCTTTAAAATAGGTAATAGGATCCAATTAGAAGTTAAATCCTTGTTTGTGATGACCAGTTAGTAACCCATATTTAAGACACATGAATTTGGTAATAGATATTTCATTATAAAATGTGTCCAATGGTATAATTGACTCTTTTTGGTCCCAATCAATTAGGCTAGGATGATGAAGATGAATAGCATAATAGGGCATAATGGTAAGAATGACAATGACATAAAATAAGTATGTTTTTTCAAGATCATGGTAGGTGCTATAATGGGAAGTTACATCACTATTGAGAGTATTTTCATCATTTGATGAAGTGGTATCGATATCTAACTTTATGGGGTCACCCCTAAGTGGTGTAAATCCAAGGCCTCAAATTCTTATATGTGTTTCCATATGTACTCGATCAAGAATACCTTAGGATTCTTACCCTAAAAAATTTACTAAATATTCTATATGGTTCATTATTTTATTTTGTATGGGATATTTATCACTTTGAAATCAATTATCAAAATCATCACTTTAAAACAAAACTCCATTTGCACTAGTGGCTTGATCTTGATGGGGTGATTATTTGGTACAAATATGAGTGGCTCATATAGAGTAGATTTGGATTTATTTTGACAAATAATGTTGGGTGTCACACAAATAAGTTTGGGCCTTCCATAGGATTTAACAGATTTGGGTAAATTAACAACATGGAAGGCATCCTAGATGTGGTATGTGGGCATATCCTCATCCTTAATGGTAAAATGAGTGGAAATGTTCTCAAAATGTGGATTGGAAGAAGTGGAGGCAAGGTCACTATGGTTGATGTAATTGTACTTTGGATATTAGATAAATTTTTATTTCTTATTCTTATCTAAAAACTTAGTGTTTGGATAATAGTTATAATTCCCTTACTCAAACTTTAAATTTTTAAAATATTGGTACAATTAAAGATCACCATTGATAGTAACCTCCAATATTGAATGAGGGAACTTAATGTACTGATAAAAGGTAGAAGTTAATACTTATACTTCATGTATCTAAGGACAAAAAAGAATTAGATTATAAGTTAGTTTAGTATTAATGACTTGACATAAGGTGTCATGAGTGATAATCCCAATAATGACTAGTAAGAAAATGGTACCTATATAGTCTTTATCTACATTATCATAGGCCTTAATTGTAATGGAATTTATTTTCATATCGTCTACTATGTAACCCAAAGTTAATCAATTTTAACATTTTTATGTTATAGTAACATGATTGAATTTGTTTTTAGAAATAATGAGCTTAATGTGTAGGGAATTGTTGTGAAGGGGACCAAGGGATGACATATCTCTTTGACCAAATGTGAATTATTGACCTAGGCACAAATACCCCACCAATTCTTTGAATTAGGTTGGATTTATATCATTATGAACCTTGGATTTTTTGAGAAAGTCATATAATATCCTTCTATAAACTTTAAATGTAGACAAGAGGCCCAAGATGGATATATACACATGTGTTTTACTTAGTTATTCACAAATATTATATGTATTTTTGGTAGAAGTACAAGATGTATTATATTTTGGTGGCATAACATCTGACATTGGTATTAGTATTGGAAGAAGGAAAAGGTCCTTAGAGATTAACTATTGGCCATCTATTTACATCTATGTAATTTTGAGTCAGGAAAGAATGATGTAAATTAGATAAATTTAGTGGAGGTCCAAGAATGGTAGTCTATGATGGTTGAGATGTAATCATATTTATCTAACCTATGTTGGAATTACTAATTGTCAAAGGTGGTGGTCCAAAAATAGAAGGGATAACACTATGATTAGAGTTAGTAGGCCTATGACGAGTGACTTTGATAGTGGGCATGCGATTACTAGTAATACATCCCACATAATTTATGTAGTTATAAGGAACACTTCTATAGCCAGCTTGTTTGGTTTAAGTATCAAGATACTGATTATGGTGACTGCAGTTTTAGTTTTTGAATTTTTCTTATTGTTGATGTTGACCCTATCCTTGGTTTTGATTGGTGTGCTAATGATTATTATGCTTGAGAAAAAGGTTCTTGTAGATTCTCATCTCCTGATTTGTGTTCGGTGCTCATTTATCTAATTTAATTTCCTTGTTCTCAAGAAAATTTTCAATTAGGTGTATCAACTACACACCTATATATTTAATGATCAATCACATTATGGTGATTCCAATACTTATTATTGTGATACCATGATATATTAGGTTGACCCTATGGAAAAGGTTTTGATTAGGCCACACATTCATATTGGTAATTATAATTTTTATAACACAACCTCAATGGACTCCCCAAGGTTAGTGAATACATATAATTTTAGTATCCTCATCATGGGGGAGCTCTTTGTAATGTATGTTGAGAGATAGGTGGGGTGTTTTGAACAGGTGGTGGTTGTATTGTTAGCACATGTCTTGCTTCTATATCCCAATTTATGACCATGTTTTTATTTTAATAAAGGCCTTCAGGTTTTCATCTATGTTTGTTTGAGTTGGCACGTGATTTATCATTTGGTCCTAGATTAGTATTTGGGTCTTATAGTATATATTTATAATAGCCTTACTGATAACTATTTTTTATATCTTTATCCCTTTGTTAATGATTTATTTAAACCTAGTATAATTGAGTTTGATATTATGAGTGAGATCAACATTTAGGTTCTATAAAAATATACCTACTAATTGCATATCAATAGAGATATGAAATAAACAAATATCCAAATCTCTACATAATTATAAGTATGTTGAGAAGCTTTCTCCTTCTCGCTGCTTAACATTGCTCAAATATAAAATTGTTAATTCATGAATTATTTTTTAAGATAAATGGTTCATAATATTTTTTATAGGTCATTAAAAATAGTGACTGATCTCTTAGGTAATTTTAGAATCCACTTTAGCACTTGTCAACCCAAAATGTGTGGAAATAGACAAACCCTAGACACTGTTGTAATCGACCTCTTAACAATCTAGGAAGAATTGTTACATATGTTCTCTTGGATATATTTTTCCCTTATACTTCTCAACTTTAATCATTTAAAAGAGAGGTGGGAAAGGTACCTGAATAAATTTGAAATCAAATGGATATGGGTATATGTAATCAAACTTGTAATTTTTGGTTGTTTACTTACCTACTTATAGTTATGAAACTATCCCCTTTATCATGTTCCATTCTTAAATGTTTTGAATAGTTTGCAAAGAGATGAGGGTATTTTACTAGGTATTAGTGACTTTTTATCCCTAGTTATAATTAATGTAAATAGGAATGGTTCCCCCTTGCATAGTTTTATTTTTAATATGTACCATATGTCTTAAAGTATTCCTTTGATGTGTGATATATTGTTAATTTTTATTGGAATTAGAATATGTGAGGTGTTGTTCTTGAGGAATCCTTTTTTTAATGGTAATAATCTACTATTGGTAAGGATGACATTGTTGTTGGTTTTAAGAATTTTATTTTTGATTTACAAGAAGTCTTTTATATTACTAGTTTTCAAGAGGCACTTATTGTATTTTTTGGTTTGTAAGAGGAACTTGTTGCTATTATTGTGAATTGAAATAGGTTGGTAATTTTTTAATGAATTATCCACTACCTATTATGGTGGTGGATTATTTATAATTTTATGAATGGTCTATCACTTATTATAAATCATTAAGTTCTTGTCTTGCGTTAGAAATGATCCTATCAAGTTTTAAAAATGTATGTTTTGTATCAAGAGGAACTTATTTTGAATCACTCATTGGTACAAATTGTTTAAGAGGTGCCAAAGGATCTACATAAAATGTAGGATTAAATACATCTTGTTTCATTACTCATGCAACTTATTTTGTTCTATATATGAAACATTATTAAATGAGATTGTATCAAAAAAATTGTTCAGTCATGTATAAGTTGATATGTGTAATGTTGACTAATTTACTATATAATGGATTCTATAATGTGATTAGTTTCCCTTATCTTTACTATATGAAGTGATGGTTGGTTTTGGAATTTGAGTATGATGTTGTTATTTTGGTTGATTTACTAATCAAACAAGGGTGTGAAATTTTTATATCAAAAAATCAAGTGGGAGCCTAACTCCTAATTTTATTAGCCTTAGGAGAGCTTCATCTTGATATTCTATGAGTTGATTACTGAATTCAAATTGACTTGGTCCCATAATGGGAGGGATATGTACAAACAAAAATAGGTGTTCTTCTCCATCATCATTATATTCCACATTTATAAGGTGTCCCAAGGGATCATAAAAAGTTTATTATTTTAAACTAGGGCCATAGGAGGCCCCACTACAAGTGTATTTAGGTATGATTAGTATGGTTTTTGGTTTTGAAACACATTTGTGAATGCAAATTTGGATTTTTTTTACTTGGATTGATTTAAAAAGTGTTTGACCCAAGAATTATAAGTTTACAATGGTAATGAGAACTCTTGGTCTTCAAAAATGGTTTAGATTCATAAAATCAATGTCTAAAACAAATCTTAAAATAAGGACAAATGACCTTAGTTTTTCAAATTTGGAATTTATCTAAAAATATATTGACCTTGGTTTGTATTTGATTTTAATTTGGAATGAGATTGGAATAAAATCAAATAGTTCAAAAAATTAGGAATTAGTTTGGCATAAGAAAATGTAAGTATACATAAGAAACATAACAAGTAATGTAACCTTACCAAATGAGACAAAGTCTAATGTTTCAAGTGGTAAGTGAAACACTATGAAAATGACTAAGGTTAGTAAAAATTTTAGATGATGTAATATTATGAAATGGAATTTAAAGGAGGCCAAATGGTTCTTCATTACTTAAGGTGTAGGTTAACACAAGAAAACCTATGTCCACATTTAGAATAGAAATGGGTAACATAACACCTTAATGTTTAAATACATGACAATATGTTTTAGCTTGTTTGGTTAGAGAGCTTGGTGTTTTTGTCTTCAATTGATGTTGTGAATACAACATGAGTTTTAACAAAAAATAGTCTAAGCAATCATATGGAAATTGATAGGGGTTATAAGATAGTCACTGAATCCTTTCGATATACTTGTTTTTGAGAGGATAAAATTTAAGGATCATTAAATTAAATAAAGTATTCCACATTATTGGTAGGGTTTTTGATCCCCCTTTTCAGAAAATTTAATATGTAAAAGGCAATCTATAGGGGCTATTAACCTTCACACCCCTATGAAAGTGAGATATCCATGGAAAATGTGGATATCTACCCTAAATTTTTGATGGCAAACTAAATGATCCTAATATACCTTGTGGTACATGGGTGATATAGTATAATATATTAATTAAATGTAAGGTATTGTGGTCCCTTCACCAAAGGGTCTAGTTCTTTGATGACCACTTTAGCCTTTAAGGTCTCATTAAAGTGATACTAGTGAAACCAAGATCTAAAGTGTATACCAACTAAGATATTATTGGGATTTATCTAATTTGTATAACCCATTATAAAATTGTGTTGATATGATGCTAGGATGTCACTTCCTAAGTCAGTACACCACTAAAGACTAGTGGAAATTTGATGAAATCAACTCCTTAAAGACATAAAAAATGAAAAATGGAAAAATATGTTTCATTTCTAATTCTTAGGACCCCACGAATGGGAAAGAGAAGAACATACTTTGAAAATGAATTTTTTGGGTAAAGTACACAAACAAGCAAAACAAGGTAAAACAACATTTCTAAGTCACCCTAAGAAAGGGGAGAGCATACATGTAAATTTTACCAAAGCAATATAATTTAAGTATGAAATTAAATTTAAAATAAATGAAACAATGTCAAAGTAAAATCTTATCTTAAAAACACCAAATTTCAAATAGGAATGTTTTCTTAAACTTGAAATATGCTATTGGTAAATTTTTAAAACACCAAAAAAAGTGTGAAATTTATATTTTTTAGGATGCAAATTTGTTTCTCCTTACTCGATAAAAATTATTAAAAAATCATTAAAAGTTTGATTGAACCAAAATACGAAGGGAAATTAGAAAAATTAACTTTAAAATCATGAAAATTTTGGTCTCTAGAATGATTTTGTAGTTTGACAATTAGGGAAAACAAAAAAAATCAAAAGTCAGTAAAACAATGGAAAATAATGAAAAAATAAAGAAAGAGTTACAAAGATTATTTCATTATTCTTTTCAATTATTTCATATTTATTTTAAGCGAATTCATAGTTTTGGTAGATGTTTTTGTAGATATGTGTGATTTCATAGTTATATTGAGTGATCTCATAGTTTAGTTTAATGATTTTAGAATTTTGCTCAATGATTTCATAGTTTTGGTAGATGATTTCATAATTCTGTGTGATGATTTCATAGTTATATTGAGTGATTTCATAATTTTTTATGGTGATTTAAAAATTATCTTGAATGATTTCATAGTTCTATGCAACAATTTCGTAGTTCTATTGAGTGATTTCATAGTTCTATTTTATAATGTCATAGTTTTATTTTTAAAAAATCACTACTATTCAAAACTTATAGTAAAAACATAGAAAAAACAATTTTATGAATCCCAAAAAAAAAATCATAGCTAATAGTTATATATTTACAAAACTATAAAAAACCAATAAAAACTAAAAACCTCAATAGTAATTTCACAATTTATGAATACAATTTCATTAATTTTGTCTTTAAATTCATAATTATGTAAAAACCATTAAGAACAAGGATGATTTTTTTATTTATTTAAATATTTTCATAGTTTCACCAAGTGATTTTGTTGAAGATTCTTCTAAATTCATAGTTTCATAATAAATGATTTCATAGTTCCACAGTCCATGATTAAGATTTTTTGTTTCCAAATTTTAGCTAAATTAAGCAAAATTTAGCATGAAATTTGATAGAAAAATATGATGAGAAGTAATTAGAGAAATGTTATGGGTTGTGGGGATACCACCAGGCATGACATTATGTAGAATAAGATTAGAAAGAGGGTTAATACAACATTAGTAGAATGAAATACAAAATAAATTCAAGAACTAACACTCTATGCTTGCTCCCTAGGGTGAGCTATAATTACTAGACAAAGAAATTAGTATCAGAAGACAAAATAGATTCACCTTCCTTAAATACTCCATATAGCAATTGTTTTTCAAATGCTTGCACTTAGTTTGTAGATATAGGAGTCTTTTTTAATGCGTGTGTTCATTCCAATGGCATCTCCCATTGTCAACCAATGGATTTCATCAAATAGGATGAAGAAATGGTAAAGATTTTAACAAGATTTTGGCATTAATTCTTTTTACAAATAAGATTGATAATTATCCATGGAGGCCTTTATATTTATATCTTGGTTGAAATGATATGGACCATCCATCCCAAGATAATGTGTGGTCCAAAATTGATTCACTTTTGAAGACCAAATGAAAGTACTATTTCAATTAATATTTTAGAAGAAGGGAGTAATTAATAGGCATGGCTTGCATAAATTAGATATTTGTTGCATTTATTAAGCATGGCTTGTATTTTTTACTTTATGACTGATGATGTCACCATTTTATATATTTATTGAATTTTAAATTTACAGAATTAGATATGAACTAATTTGATATAGATATTTCACTTAAGTATTTAATTGAAATTAATTAGTTAAGTGAATCCGATTAGTTTTTTTTGCAATTTTTATATTTTGATTTGTTGTCATGCATTATTGGTTGCAAACATCAATTTTCTAGGTTGAAATTTGGCTAGATATGAATTAAAATAAAATCGTGATTTCATAGAGGAAAATTCCATAATTAGGGACATATTTATGTGAATTAGGAATTTCACATGACATGTGCCAATAAATCACAACATTTCAATAGTTTTGGTCTAATTTGTGTGTCATTATGGGAAGTCATTCAGTCTTGAATTTTTGACATGGAAGTGGTGATAATTAAGTTTCTATAATATATACATTACAAAAATATGTGTTTGAGACACCATCATTAGTATAATTTTCATTTTTAGACTTCATAATCACATAATTTTTAGGCTTGGACTAGGAAGACTTGAATCATCTTATGAATAATTCTTGGAATTTATCTTGATTAATGGATTTTTCCAATGATTTTGAAGAGTCATTCCTAAAATTTTACTATAATTTATGGTTAATAACATTGGTAAACTATAAAAAGAGTTTGTATTTCAACATGTTATGCTAAACTTTGTTAACTAAGGATCTCTATCATTTGATGAAGGCTCGGGTAGTCTTAATATACACTTGATTATAATTGATGAAATAGGATAGATTATTTTTAGGTATATCATTTCATTTATAATCCTAAACTAATGGGTTAACTAAGTATTCAAAATAGGATATGGATTTGGACTTAAGTTGGTCGTACCAATCTAAAGCATCACCAAAAAAGGTTTTGGCTAGTATCATGATAAATACAAAGGTATTAAGATTAATCCAAATTTTATAGAGATTTACAAAGGCTTTCAAGAGAAATGTGGGTTTAGTATATCCATTATATGTGATAAAAGGAGTTTTTGTACCCAACATACCATGATTCATTTTTTAGAATAGGGACCCATTATATTTTAGAGTTGGTCTATAGCCGTATCTTTAAAATATTTTAAAGGTAAAGAACTTATGTAGTGTACTAACTTTGTTTTTTGATAGACATACTTGTTTTTCGAATAACCTACTAATTATTTTTGGAATTTCTGTGTATGCAGGTCTTAACTTATCTAGTTCAACAAAACTCATCGATGAAACTACTTAACACAAAATGGTCTTCAACAATTTTGTTTGAAATATTCAGTTGGCAAACTTTTATGAACTATTTTGGTCCTCAATGTTTTCTATTAGAGGAATTTTAGGAATAAGTGTTCATTATACCTATTTATAAGACCTCTAAAGCTGTATTCACCCTATATCAAATCACTTTACTATTTAAGTCTTTGGTAAAACCCTTTGGCAAAAATTCTTAACACAAAAGGGGTCTTTCATGAAAGTGTTTATCAAAATCACTCAAAAAATTCCTCTAACACATATTACTATTTGAATATTTTATTCAAAAAAATGGTTCAACAAAAACACACCATATTTAGGTCTTCAGCAAAATTATTCAAAGCTTTCATTTATGATACCTGTCTACCTTGTAGACATTTTTATATTATTAATCCTCATTGATGACTAACAAAATATGCATGGATCAATAAACCAAATATTAAGAAGTGACCAAATGACATTTGGAAATGGTAAATGAAGTGGAACTCCTATTAAATCTCAATAGTTCCTACATAGCATACTCCTTAAATGAAGTGGAAAAGTTTGAATTGAAAACGTAAATCAAAGTTATATATGTTGGACATTAATGACACACAAATTATAAATCAATGTAAAATATACATCAAAGTAGTTATAATGATGATGTGCCCATTTTATCTCAATCTAACTTACAAACTTAATTTCTCCTTTGTGATTAAGCCTTAACTACCAATGTTTCCAACCTAATAACATACTTAGGAGATCTAATTGATTAAATTTCAAACTATACCAATATAATCATAGTTGGATAAAAATAGAATCATCCTACATAGACTTCTTATGAGTTCTCCAAATTCAAGGTTCTCTATAAAATATTAAATAGATTACAAGGATATATTCTTTGAACCTACAATATTCAACAATGATTATATCAATTACTTGGGACTATGGGAGGTCATACACTAGGTTGATGATATACACATGAAGAAAATTTGAATCTAGATCAATTATAATTATATATATACCTCCTACCATTAAAGATCAAAGGGATACACTTTATAGTATCAAAGTCAGAGGTCATACCTTGCATTGACCTACTACATGACTTATTCTTCACTAGGAAGATAAATGGAGGAACATTGTTACACCATGTGGAACATAAAATAGTCATGGCATGCATCTTTGGTCATGAATATAAAAGGTACATATCCCTTATTATTTTATATTTCACTTACGATTCTCATATATTATTGGTGTGGAATAAATAAAAATCAATTGAGAAGACAATAAATAGCTGGATACTCCCAAGATAAATAATCAATTTGAAAGATATGTATCCCACACCATTGACTAAATTTAGGATGGAAATCTAAATTATTATGTCTCTATTGAATAGGTTATTTAGTAATCTAATAATTGAATTAATCCACCTAAATTGGGTTCCATTTATTGATTTATTAATGAACTCAAAGTTGACATTCACTCTAGGTGAAGTGATTGGAGAAAGGTTACAAGAGTAGATATTGAACAAGGAAAAAAGGCCTCCAAGAGGTCATTTATACATGATGTGCTACATATTTTATGTAGTCTTACCTCCTTAATGAATTCCTTGGGATAATATACATTCATAACGGATCACTCTAGATCCCCACTCCAGAATATATGAAGAATTGTATCTATGATTTTTACTCTTTTCGTACACTTTTCATATTGTGTGCATATCTAAGGATGTCTAATCCTAGGTATGGATGGATTTCCATGAGTCCCCCTACTTAAGATATCAAATAACATTTCAAACACATTATTGATTATGATAGAATACTGATTATACCCTAATTACATGGATATCATGGTTATAGGCCACAAGGTAGCACCTTTATGTCTCCCCATGTATATCCCTAAAAAATTGGTGGAATAAGAAATGGCCTACTTATTATGATGGGGTATTGATGAGGATATAAACAAAAAAGTAAATCCTACTTTCATTTCTCCCACATGATGATTATAAGGATATACTACACTAATCAAAACCATTTTTATGAGGTAGGTAAGTACAAAGAATATTATTCCTTGGTTATATTAGCACATAAGGACTAGGATCCACATGGTCAGGTACAAAACATATATGGAGACTTGGCATAGACTCTTAAAATGAGCCCTGTGATCATGATTTATTATTCCTCAATGCTCAAAATGATGACCAAGTTAGAGAGAGGTCATAATCAATTAATTTGAAAGAAGACCTCTTGAAACTTATTAAAGGGTAACCTTTATTTTATATAAAGGAGGCATGGACTAGACTCCCACCAATTAAGGGATGGGACTCATTAGAATTTTAGACTAATATACCTTCTCAGCTAGTTGGGGATCAAGGGAATCCCTCCCAAACACTCCATGTGATACTCAAGGTAGTAAATAAGGAACCAAGGGTACATAATACCTCATGTGAGGCAAAACAAGATGAGCCCATTTTTATTGATTCCATATATTTTGAGGGCCTTGCCCAAGAAAATGTTCCATCAATTCTAAGGGTTATTTCCATGGATATGTAAATCACACAAGAGGCTCCTTAAATAATAATTAAGAACACCATTTAATATATGAGGAAGCCAAGGGCTTAGTCTTCTCCATGAATCCTAACCATATAATCACCATTAGTGGAGATAACCATGTAAGAGGTAGTTGGAGGATATTCCATTCATGAGGAATAAATTTTTTAGAGAGCCAAGATCTTGAACCTCTAATACACAAAGTTGAAGGCACCACTACATAGAAAACCATCAAGTGAAAAATAAACCCCTTAAATTTCCATTACCCCTATTATTTCTCATGTTTTTATTTCTAATTTTTACACATTTGATCATGTTTTATTAAGTCCTCCTTGTCCCCCTCCCTTTTTGTTCCCCAAGGTAGGGTTTTCTCCTATACAACCCATTTATCAACCAACCTTACTAATTTTGAATGTAGAGGATCCTTCTTCTATAATTAATGCTCTTATTTACCCCGTTATCTTCCTCTAATTATTTCTTCCACATTCATTCCTATAATTCCTATTATTTTTCATTCCTCTATTATCCCATCCCCCATAAGGACCAAGAACAAGGCTAATAAAAATGAAGTAAAGAAGGTAAGGGGAGTTGTATAAAGTCCCCAACTTGATGTGTCATCTTCACAACTAAGTCTACCAGTGCCCCCTCCTAGTTCCTCTCAAGATAAAATTGTGATAACAAAAAAGAAGGATAACAAAAAGAAGCTAGTTTACATAGTATACCCATTACCACGATAAGGTGGGGTGGACTAGTTTCAAATCATTTGGCCTTCACTTCCTGATCCCCTTCTAGGGGAAACTCTAACGTAAACATCAAGATAAATATTGAGTGAGATTACAATTTTAGACATTCAACCCATAGATATAACCCATCTAATCATCCCATAATGGGTAATAAACATGCAGTTAGAGGATTTCAAAAAGCCTAATATAGTAATTAATAATTTCCCACTATAAGTTTGGTATTTGAATAATATACCAAGAGTGTGCAGAGGGTCAAAAAGATGAAGTTGAAAGATGAAACTAGAAGACAAGTCATAGTAGAAGAGATGAAATTAATGTTTACCTTATCAAAGTTTAAGGATAGAAAATTGGGGTAGCCCTAATATATACATGATTTTAAATACTATTTTGAAACACAAAAGGATGCTCTAGTAGAGATACATGAAGGAACCAAAATGGTGAGGAGATAACTAGATCATGTATTGGAACAAATAAGAGAACAAAAATAAAATATACATGTTCCATTATAAATAAATAAAGATTTCCAAAGTGTTACATCAAGGTTGTATAATATTCTTGAGTCTATTGGTGAAATGAGGGTACAATTATCACCTCATATAATAGATACTACCAAATTGTTTGGTTCTTTGAAAATATATGTGAATAAGTTAAAATTTCTTATTCTTTTGACAACTCATAAATAACATGCAAACCTAAATCTTATACAACCATTAGAGGCTACCAATGTCTTCAATTTGGTAGTCATCAAGACACGAGAGGTTAGGGAATGGATTGATGTAGCTAAGGTAGTAATGCCTAAATGCTTAGAATATTAAACTCTCATTTGGAAGATTTTGGATGAACTGAAGCTTTCATAAGACAAAGATTGCATAGGGATGCTTATCAATAGGAATAATTTTGACTAGCTCTTACAATAATATTGAGAAAAATTCAAATATAATATATAAGGGAAGACCTCAGAGGAAATAAAAGCTAAGCTCAATTTTTTTAGGAAAAAGGTCATTAAAGTTGATGTCTTTAGTACACAATCCCACTTTACTTAACATGGACATAATCAGATACTATTATGGCATTGGGTATAAGCACTATCAAGTTTTAGAAGCAAAGAAGTATGATAGTGCTTCAAGTACTAGTTGGTACAAGCATCCAATTTAATACCTCTAATAACCTCACCTACCATTCAAACACCCAATCAACCTTGAGTTGAAGGCTAATTTTGTATCTATTCATGTAGATATTAATTAATTTTGTACTTACAATATACTTGCACTAAGATAATAAATTTAAAGTTTTATGAACTATTTGTAAGCATACACAAATTACATTTATTTATATAGGCCAACTGATCTTGACATAGTTGTAGTTAGTTATGAGCATGCAAGCATGTAATTTTGAGACTAAAATTAAAACTAGGGTTATAATTACATAATGTAACCATGATTTTACATGCACTTATAGGATTTGACATCCCTTTCCCAAGTATATATATCTATTAAATTTCATATTCCAAAGGTTTGGAAAATTATATCAATACAAGAAAAAATCAATTTTGATTATCATACAATTGTGTTGGTGTTCCCTCCTTCCATTCTTGTGTCATTAAGGTTTTGATTTTCTAGTTATCATAATATACTAATATAAAGTGTGCAAAAACTATGAGTAATTTTGATTATTTTATTGGTGTATGCTAACCTTAGACATGAAAAATCTATTGAAAGTTAGTATATTTCATTATTAATTAAGAAATCAGTCCAAACTATGTTAATACCATTAGTGTCTAGAAGTGGTTTCTTCTTTGGTATAGTTATATATGTGTGTGAAATAGCTTCCTTATATGCCTTCCTAGTTTGAGTTGTAGCCTTATAATTAAGTGTGTGTAAGAATAAATCTAAAATGTAAAACCTTTATTTGAGACCATCATGTTTCCTATATCATTCCTTTCTAGGCTTTATAACTATGTTTTCCTATGAGTGTGCAATAGATACAAGCCATAAGAACTAGTTCTGAAAGCACTTGTCCACCAAGAAACTAGCCTAGGAAGTGACCTCTTGAGATCATATAACCTTCTTTTATGCTCTACCCTTTCCTCTTTTTGAATTTTATTTTAATGAGATATAACCACTCTAGATTATATATCACCCATCCATTCCACACACATAGGTTTGATTTCTTCACTCAGATTAATTTCACTCTATGAAAACCCAGTTAATAACTTGCATGTTATACATGATATTACACCATAATTTTTTTTAACCCATACTTGAAACTCATGTACTAGAGATGAGTTTACCTCCATTAAGATCTTAAAATGTTAGAGTATACCTCATTTAAATTTCATAAGACCCACATCATGGAAAAGAAAAAAAACTAGTTCTAGAGGTAGGGCCCCTTGTATGCCTTCCATAGTGAGAGGATAATCCATAAGTTCAGTTGTACAAGAGACACTGGAGAGAATTACCAAGTCTATGGCCCAACTTAGTCTTTTGGTTTCACCCTTATCAGTACATTAAAGGTCTAGATATACAGTAATTATTCCCAATATACCTAGGGATAGAACACCATTTCTAATCATAAATATTCATCCCATCAATCACCCTATGGACCAACAACACCCTTGGTTAGTTGTATCCACATTGACATCCTAAGAGACATGCATAATTTTCCTAGGAAACTAAATAAATATTTAACTTCTTTCTCTCCTTCAGGAGGAAGAACCATAGAAGAACAAATTAAGTCTTTCAAGGCTAATTTATGATTAATGAATGTTACTAATGAAAATGTTGCATGAAATATTTTCACATTTACCTTGTAGGATATTACCTATGATGTTATGTCAATCTTAAAGCGAAATTGATCACTTCGTATAATTCATGTTAGAGCACATTTCTTACCAATTTTGGATAATTTACTAGGCCTAGACTAGTGTATCAACATTTTACTAGCATGAAAAGAGATCATAATGATACAACTCAAGCTTTCAATGCTAGATTCTAGAAAATGTACACTTGGATTAACCTAGAGTATAGACCAGATGGACCATTGGCATTATAGATGTATAGAAATTTTATAGACCCAATAACTATGATGTTCCTATATAAATTTTCTATTTCCACATCTCTATATTTATCATATGAAGAGGTTATCAAATTTGATATATAGTTGAACCCTCAAATACCCATCACTCCCAACATCAATACTATTTTTATTGCCCTTAATCTAGTCCCTTGTGTTGATCAAAATTTCCCTACTTTTAATCATAACAAACTATATGCACTACCCCCTCTAATGTAGTAAACACCAAATCAAAATAATGGTTATATGAATACCCTTAAATTATATTTGGATTCCATCTAAAAAATGGTTCAAAAATT
Organism: Torreya grandis; assembly: GCA_037957365.1. NCBI lineage: Eukaryota > Viridiplantae > Streptophyta > Pinopsida > Cupressales > Taxaceae > Torreya > Torreya grandis. The sequence continues at coordinate 545,345 of JARHVA010007997.1, read as the reverse complement.
GAGCAATGACTTTATGAACATGTAGAGGAAGAGGGGAAAAACCAATGGCCAAAATAACAACCATAATTTTGGGTTTTAATGATACAAAAGGCCTTCAATAGGGCTATAAATAATAAATATCATCATCCCAATAATCTACAAGAGATAAACATAGTATAAATAGCTTTACCCAATTAATGTAGAGTTTATAACACATCACAACATGGTGAAATTTAATGTGTGAAATTCTATGCAATGTTTAATATCTTACATAGGAATATAATAAAGCAAGACTTGATGAATAATCTACTTGATTTCCATCCAAAATATGGCTCTTTAAACACTACCATGGTATTTGAAATGCATTAGTCATTCTTCCCAGAAGAAGATGATAATGAACCAAAAGATAAATCTAATGAAGTATAAGCCTTCTAGAAATATCAAAAGGCAAATTATAATATGAGGAATAATTATCCCTTTAGAACATCTAATCCTCTAAAAAACACTACTATTCCACTGGATCCAAGAGAAGTTAACACCTTGAGAATAAAGAGAATTAAGATAAAGGAGGGTATAACATTGTTAAAGACATCAAGAATATTAAAGCAAACATTAATCTTCATGAATTATCCTATATTAAAAAATAAAAGGAGCTCCTACGAAGGTGTATTATAGGGAAAGCAACCATTGAGAAAATAAAGTCTGATCATATCAATTTTATATACAAGAGTAAAATTGAGGTTGTACCTTTCTTATTGACTATCCAAAAATTTGGAAAAAAAATCCATAATATAGAGCTTCATCCTTGATGATGTTTACTTTAATTTTCTAAAAGATGGGTTTGACTCTAATCCCATTAAAGGGAATAATTTTAGAATTGGATAAGACTATGCTCCCTATAATAAGAGATTTGAATGATGTATACATCTAAGTAGCATCCAAATAATGAGTTCAAATGACAATCAACATATTGGTATCAGATATTCCAAAAGGATACAGACTTGATTCCCTTTCCCTCTTTCCATTTTTATATTTATATTTGTGATGTGCCATGATTTTCATGCTAGGCCACTCCATTTACCATTGATTCCATGAGTCAATTCATTTACATAGTCTACTCATGAACTTGACATATGAATGGGTGAGATAGGCCATAAAATTTGCCTCAATTAATGTTAATATATATACCAAAATATTGGGATTAATTTATCAATTTGAGTAGTAATAAAAGGGGAAGTTAACATGGTTTGAGTATAAATTAGAACTAAAGACAGTCAATGAAGCTCTTGACCAAGCCAAACATCAAGACTTATTAATGAAATAGTTTAGACCTAATACTGAACTCATTAAAGGATCTTTTCAACATTCCACTAATTCAATAATTGGAAAACCTCCTCCAAGCAAGCCAAGAGTTGCCAAAGTTTATAATCCTCCATCTTCTCACACACTATTAACTATGCATCGAATGAAACAATTTTTAATGCCTTATAAACCATTTACTTATCCTAATAATCCTCCTAAATGGTATGACCCTAATCAATTTATTTGGTTCCATGTTGACATTTGTCACTCCTATGAAACATGTAGAGGGCTCACAAAAATTGGTGTTTCCTATTTGCTTGATGATTCATTCAATAATGAAGTCATATTCAACTCTATTGTCAATATTACATTAATGCTTCTTAAAAATGACAATCTCCCAAATCTTATTCTTCTAACAACCAAAATCATTTTTATACATCTAAATCTCAAAAATCTAATAAGGATGTTTATGATATTGACACTAACTATGATAAATATTAAAAAAATATTCATTATGTCAACATGACTAAGGTTAATTACCAAAATAAGTAATCCCATAAAGATCTTAACACTAAATATAATAAATTATCTTATAAAGATCAACTCCTAAATTATACTACAACTACTTGCTTAGCCTCAAAAACCAACAAGGAAACATCTCCTCCTTCCTAACTCTAAACCACTTATCTTCCTCCTAAATCCAATTTAACTTCTAGGACTCATGTTGGTTATTCTTCTAAAATCCATTCTAACTTCTTATAAGAACTCAACTCCATGCCTTCAAAAATTCCTCTTATGGAGTTAGTTCATACCCCTCCTTACTATAGCAATATCATCATGTAACAACTATAATAAATTGAAGATCCATCTTCTCTAATAGAGGAAGCCTCAACAAAGGGAAGTGCATACCATTAAATCCATTTTTCCTTCTTCAAAACCTTATATAGAGTTCCTTGAATAAGACATGATTAATGATGAGATCTTATTGAAAGATAATAATCCACCCCTATTCATTAAAATATCCATTAATACCACCCTAATTCATAAATTACTAGTATAAAAAGGGTCTGGTATTAATGTGACATATTTATTGCTCATCCAATAATTTGGCTATAATAAAGATCATCTCAAACAAACTCACTTGACTTGCAATGGATTTGACAAAACTAATAAAAAGATACTTGGTTGTATTTTTCTCCCTCTTACAATTGAAACTAATACCATCAAACTAAGTTCATGGTCCTTAATTTACCCTTATCTTACAACATACTCCTAGGATGCCCATAGACTCATAAAATTAAGGTTATAAAAGTATAAACATGAGGCCAATCCCAACCCTTTGAGTATCCAACTTCCAAATCCAAAATATTAGTGTTGAATTCCCACCATTCCACTGATCAATAGTGTTCCTTTACCCAAATTTGTCAATATAATCTAGATTTACATGACACTCTTATTGATTCATATTATGATGAGGCTAATGATTTGAAAAATACCTATAACACTACTGAGTTACCTCCTTACATCTTAGAGTGGTTTCCTCTTTTATTTCTTGGAAATTATAGCATCCCTCTCATAAATGAGATAACTAATTTACCCCTGCATACAATGCTTAGAAATCCTCTTACATAGAAGATGAATTCACATGCAACGATTATGAAGTGGAAAAATTATTCCAAGATCCTTTAATAGTATCTCCACATAAATTCAATGATCTAGATATCTCCCCTTCTAAATTTCCTCCTAAATCTCAAGCCTGTACAATTTCTCCAACCTATGATGACAATTACATCATGGCCCAATCTCAATCATGAGACTTAGATATTCAACATTATAAAAAAAATATAGCTCAAATGCATGATTTCAATCATGATGTTCATACCATTTCTATCAATTTTAAATTATCACTTGAAATTCATGTACATCTTACTAATTATTTGCTTATTAATACTCATTGGTGGTAGAACAAATATTACCTTTTGAACATCTAAAACTTCTTTCATCTTTTATACCTTCTACTAAAACAATCATTTCATTCAATTCACTTCATGTTAATGATGCTAATGGCAAAAAAATTAAATTTGATTAACCTTCTTTACTTAATCCACCTACTCCTAAGATCACATTAGATGCCAAGGCTATATATGTACATAAATTATTTTTTGAATATGATCACCATGGTAACAAAATTATTGAATATCAATGTATATGATAAGTATAATGGTCCTCTTCCCACTCTTCCTATTGATGAAGCCATTATTGAATTACTTCATTCCCAAGAACTTCAACTCCCTCGACAACATCATAAACTTTGGAATTTCAAACAAAAATCCCCTCATTTTAACAACTTCATCTCTATAATTGATCTTTAAAAAAATCCCATTTTCTCTCTACCTAATGTGCCATATCATTTCCAAGATGGAAATGGTATGATTATCAGGGAAACTACCAAAATTTAATATGGTACCTCATCATTCCCTTGACCAATCATAGTCTCTTGAGAAATTACACCAACTGAGCATGATAACTTTAGACTATTCTTTGATAAATATTGTGAGACCTTTTCTTGGTCCTATAAAGACATGCCTAATATTTATCCTAGCATTGTGGTGTACAATATCATCACTTATCCTGACACTAAGCCCATGTGACAAAATTAACTAAAATTTGCATCAAAAGTTTCCAAATTATGCCATAAATAAATCATCAAACTTTTTAATGCTAAATTTATCAATCCTATGGACTATTTATAATGGGTATCAAACATTGTCCCTATTAAAAATAAATTCACCATGGTCATTTGAATTTACATTGATGTTTGTAACATAAATCTTGTGTTTCCTAAGGATAACTTACATTTACCTTCCATAGATGACATCATCAATTCCACTGTTGGCTATGAAATTTGGTCCCTAGTTTATCAAGTTATAATAAAATTCACATTTCCCCCAAATATCAAAATAGGATAACTTTCACCAAGAAATGGGGAACCTATTATTATGTTAAAATTCCTTTTGGCCTAAATTTTTTGAATCTACCTATTAATGTGAAATAACCTATATTTTCCATGAATTTATCTATAATATTATGGAAACCTATGTGGATGACCTCATTTCCAAGTCTGAAATCTAAAAGGTTAATCTTTATGATCTTTATATCATCTTTGATTTCCTCATCAATTACAAAGTTAGACTAAATCCCTATAAATGTGTCCCTAACATAAAATATAGAAAATTGCTAGGTTCTTAGTATCTCTTCAAAGCATTAATGTTTATCCCACCAAGATCATTGTTATTTTCAATATTCCTATCCATCATTCCACTCTAGATATTCACACTTACCTTGGTAAACTTGGGGTAATAACATGATTTATCCCTAAAATAGAGTACTGCATCTATTATATTAATTCTCTTTTAAAGAAAGATAATGCCATTAAATGGTTGGATCCTTGTAACAAAGAATATGATAATATGAAATAATATTTTCTTCATCCACAAACCCTTGATCCACCTTCTAACAATCATCCTTTAATATTATATACTTGTTCCATACTCATATCAATTAGAGAAATGCTTTCCTAAGAAGATGATACTGGAAGAGAATATTCCATATATTATATTAGTTGAGGACTCATTGACTACAAAAAATATTATACAAAAGTATATCATTATTAATTCACAATATATTTTTTATTTGAAAAGTTCCATCATTATATGCTTTATCAAAAAACTTATGTTATCATTCATTATGATCCACTCCATCACTTCTTCCCCAAAGCATTTTCTCTTGGAGCATAATTGTCATGTGGATGGTCATTATCATATAATTTGATCTCCATGTTATTATGTAAAAAGATTTCAAAGGACAAATCATTTATGATCAACTCCAAACCACTCATATACCCACTACTGAACACCTTAAAGATAGTCTTCTCAAAGACAATATCCTCTATATTGAATGTCTTAATCAAGCCATATCTATTAAATATTAGTTTTATAATTTCATTGTTGATCTTGAATCAAGTAATCTAAAAGAGTAATTTATCTCTCTTGATACTATTACATCTAGTGTAGTCATTGAATAACTTCTTGAAATTAATGTAGACTTACATGAAGATACTTGGACCCTTCATTTTGACGGTACCAAATGAATTCAAGGAGATGGGGAAGGTTATATTCTCACTAGTCATATTGGTAAAATTATCCATTTGCCATTTTTCCTTATATTTGATGTCACTAACAATATGGAAGCATATGAAGCTTTAATCTTAGGCATGAGAGTAACACTTTATTTAGACATTACATATATACATGATTTGGGCTACTCCCAACTTATTTTCCACTAGGTTAATGGTGATTATCAATGAAAAAGGGAAAATTTCATTGCTTATCATCAAATAACAACTACTCTTGATAAATAATTCATTTATTTTTACCATCAAGACCATCCCTTGAGATCAAAACTATATCACTGATTCATTTACTTCTTTTGCATCTTTATTTTATCTACACCAAAGTCTTACCAATGTAACTCTTTCAAATTATCAACTTATTGATACTCCTTGGGTGGTAGAAAAAATATTACCTTTTGAACCTCTAAAACTTATGTAATCTTTTATACCTTCAACAAAATTAATCATTCCATTTGATTCACTTCATATTAATGATGCTAATGATAAATCAATCAAACCCAATCAACCTTCTTCCCCTAATCCACCTACTCCTGAGATAACATTAGATGCCAAGGCTAGATATGTATATCAAACAGATTTTTAATATGATCATTATGGTAAAAAAATTATTGACATCAAAGTATATGTTGAGTATTAAGGTCCTCTTCCCACTTTGCCTAGTGATGAAGCCATTATTGAATTGTTTCACCCCTGAGAACCTTAAGTCCCTTGATAACATCATAAAATTAGAAATTTGAAATAAAAAGACTCTAATTTTAATATCTTCATTACTAGAATTGATCCTAAAACAAATCCCATTTCCTCTCTACCTAATGTGCCATATCATTTCCAAGATGGAAATGTTATGCTTATCGAGGAAACTACCAAAATTGAATATGGTACCGCATCATACCCTCAACCAATCATAGTCTCTCAAGAAATTACACCAACTAAAAAAGATAATGTTAGATTATTATTGGATAAATACTATGAAGCTTTTTATTGGTCCTACAAATACATGCCTGACATTTATCCTAGCATTATGGTGTACAATATCATCACTTATATTGATGCTAAACTTGTGTGACAAAAGCAACTAAAATTTTCATCAGAAGTTTCCAAATTATGCCATAAATAAATAATTAAAATTTTTGATGATAAAGTTATCAATCCTATAGAATATTTAGAATGGGTATCAAATATTGTCCCTATTTGGAAGAAATTCACCATTGTCATTTGAATTTTCATTGATTTTTGTAACCTCAATCTTGTGTGTCCCATAGACAACTTACCTTTACCTTACATATATACCATCATAAATTACACTATTGGATATGAAATTTTATCTCTTATCAATGTTTTATCAAGTTATAATCAAATTCACATTTCCCCTATATATCAACATAAGACAACTTTTACCATGGAATAGGGAACCTATTGTTACGTTAAAATGCCATTTGGCCTCAAAATGTTGAATCTACATAAAAATGTCTAAAAACCCATATTTTACATGAAATTAGATATAATATTGTGGAAACCTATGTGGATTACATCATTACCAAGTCTAAAAGTTGAATAACTCATCTTTCCTATCTTTCTATCATTTTTGATTGCCTCATCAAATACAAAGTTAGAATAAATCCCTAAAAATGTGTCCCTTAGCATCAAATATAAATAATTTATAGGGTTATTAGTCTCTCTTCATATTATTAATGTTTATCCCACCAAGATCAACACTATTTTCAACATTCCTATCCCTCATTCCATTCCAGATATTCACACTTACCTTGGTAAACTTGGGTTAATAAGATGACTTGTACCTTAAATGGATTACTACATCTATTCTATTAATTCTATTTTAAGGAAATATAATTCCATAAAATGGATATATCCTTGTCAAAAATAATTTGATAATATGAAATAATGTTTTATTTATCCACCCACACTTTATCCACCTTCTAATTATCATCCTTTAATCTTATACACTTCTTCCACACTCATATCAATTGGTGAAATATTTTCCCAACAAGATGATACTGAAAGAGAATATGCCATATATTATATCAATCAAGGTCTCATTGACTATGAAAAATGTTATACAAAATTAGACCATGATTTATTTACCATATATTTTGTAGCTAAAAAGCTCCATCATTATATAATTTATCAAACAACTTATGTTATCATTCATTATGATCCACTCCATCACTTATTATCCAAATAATTTGTTATTTTAGACATAATTGGCAAGTGGATGATCCCTCTCATGCAATTTTATCACCACATTATTATGAAAAAAGATGTCAAAGGATAAATCATTCCTTATTAACTTACAATCATTCATATACCCACTACTGACCACCTTCAAGAAAGTATTTTCAAAGATAATAACCTCTATATTGAAGGTCTTAATCAATCCATGTCTATTAAATATTACTTCCATAATTTCATTATTGATCTTGAATCAAGTAATCTAGAAGAGTCATTTATCCCTTCTGATACTACTAAATAGAATTTATTCATCAAAGAACTTCTTGAAATTAATGTATACTTATAAAGATACTTGGACCTTTCATTTTGATGGAACCAAATGCCTTCAAGGAGATGGGGTAGGTTATATCCTCACTAGTCCTCTTGGTAAAATTATCCATTTGCCATTTTGAATTTCATTTAATGTCACTAACAATATGGAAGAATACAAAGCTTCAATCCTAGATATGAGATTGACACTTTATTTAGACATTACATATTTGCATGCTTGGGTGACTCCCAACTCATTTGCCACTACGTTAATGGTGAAGATCAATGCAAAATTTAAATTTCCATTTATTATCATCAAATAGCCACTGCCTTTACCAAATAATTCATTTCTTTTTACCATTGAGACCATCCCTCGAGATCAAAATTTTATCACTGATTCATTTACTTCTTATGCATCTTTATTTCATCCACACCAAATTCTTATCTATTCTACCTTTCTTATCCAAATAAGAAAGTCCCCATCCTCCACTCAACCACAATATTCAATTATCTGACACATTGAGGTCTTTACCATTCGATTAAGCCTATGGTATAAAGACATTATTCAATTTCCTTAACATCAAACCTATCTTTCAAACATTGATTCATGTAAAAATAATGACATTCACAAACAAGATTTTAAATATGTCTTTTGATACAACATCCTTTAATATAAAAACACTAAAGGTACCTTGTTCTACTGATTTATGAAAGAGGTCCCTCCTCTCCTTGAACAAATATATGGGGTAATTTGTGGTGGTTATTGTAGCAGATATGCTACAACCCACAAATTCCTATGTATGGGTTACTTTAGACCCAATATTAAAAAGTATGACATTGAATTTGATAAAAAGTGTAGTCCCTATCAATTTCATAATGATATAATCCTTTCACCTCTAGCCAAGATTCAAACTGTGGAGTCTCCCTAGCCATTCTTAGTGTGGTGTTACATCTCATAGGCAAACCACCTAGATCATAGGATAAAATTATCAATAAAATACTTAATAAATTTATCTAAAATACAATCCACGAGACTCACATAGATTAGAATCTTCATTTATATCCTTCTATTTGGGCTTATTGCACTACCATACACACTGCCACTAGGGTAACACCATTTTTTCTAGTTTATGGTTTTAAATCAATCCTCCCATTAGAATTTGAGATTCCATCTCTTTGTATATCTCTTCATGGTATTATAATTGATGAATAATTGTGTGAAATTAAAATTCATACTCTTTACCTCATTGATGAACATCATCTTTCCACTCTTTAATGTAATCACCAATATAAGGCTCACATTGCCAATAAACATTACAAAAGAGTTAAAGTCTTCACTTTTAATATTGGTGATATTGTCCTTAAATTAGATTACACTAATGAAAAATAAGGTAAATATGACCAAAAATGGTGGGTCCCTTACTTATTAAAAGACATCCTTGGTTTGAGCACCTATCATATTCAAAGTAATGAAGGCCATATTTTCCAAGAGCCCACCAATGCACAATTATTAAAGAAGTATTTTTCCTAGGCCTTTCCCTTCTTATCATGCTTTATATATGATATACTTATAAAACTTATTTTAGGATGCTTACACAGGTCTCACCCTTTATATCCATTCATCTTTCCACAAACCCTAGTTCTTTCTTTTGCCCCTTTAGTTTATGTTTTCTCATGAGTTGCATTATAGAACCATGGGTAGGACCTAGTATTCCACATGATTTTTTTTATTTTAATTTCAATTGATTTTTCAATTATTTTTATACCCCTTGGGTTTTTATTTTGTGAGTTATTGTGTAAGACCATGGATAGGACCTAGCTTTTCTCACAAATACCATCTTTCTAATTTTCTTTTTCACATTCTTTATGTACCCTCTTGATTTTATTTTTTATGAGTTATAGTGTAAGACCATGGATAGAACCATTCCTTCCTTATAAAATCACCATCTTTAATTTAGTGTTCCTTTTCTAGAATATGTTTGCAATTGTTACAAATTTTTGATCCCTTGTTCTCAACTTTATATTTCACTTATTTTGTAAATAACGTTTTAAAAATAATAAGGTGTTAGCATATTTTCCTACACTTACCTCATTATTATGTTAAGGAATCACATTTTACTATCACTGAATCCCTTTTTCACCCTTTATCATATTTTTATGATTTGAACTAATTCAAATTATTTCATGTTTCATCCCTCTTGATTTCCTTTCCTCTCATTCCACTTTAGATGAAGCAAGGTTGAAGTTAAGATAACACTTTTAATTTAATTTAATTTAAAAGACTCTTATACACTATTCTCTCTAAGTTATCTTTCTTAGAAACCAATTCCAAAATCTTCAAATGATATTCATCTTTAGCACCCATGTTTGGTTCTTTGAATCTGTATGGAGGAGGAATAGAAAAATCCATAAAAGAATTTAAAATCCAAACAATTTAAAATGAAAGGAAATGATACAAAAGGAAACATACAAAATCAAAATTTAAAATCACACTAAAAGACATGATTATTAGAACATCTCCTATCTATAATTAAATATTAAACTCCACATTTGTCCTCATGATAAATCTGAGGTCTATTAGGATACGATAGGCTAGTAGATTAGAATAGGATAATTAAAATATATATATGGTCCTACCTACTTTATCATGCAAGTACACAATCTTCATAGTATACCAACATCTTTGTATGGGGTCTTGAGGAATATGGAACATGTTTTGGTAAGGTAGGTCCATTTTAATTTTCATGCATATAGCCTTCATGTGATGATATACATACTTCATTTGTTGACCTTTATAAGGGGTCCTAAGGAATAGGGAAAATGTTGTGGTAAGGTAGGTCCATTTTAATTTTCATTCATATATCCTTCATGTGATGATATACATACTTCATTTGTGTGGGTAGGAAAAGTTCTTCTGAGTCCTTAATGTCAAACTTCCTCTTTTTTTAATAAACCTAATTTTAGTCTTAAATTTGTTAATGAGTTTATCTACCTTGGTATTTTTTTCATTTTCCCCTCCACCTATTTCATTTCCCCCTTGATAAGAAAGTGTGATTTTAAATATATTTTTCCACTTCTATATTCCCTCTTATTCAAATCTTAAAAACATGATAGCACCACTTTGTTTTAGTTTTATCTATCTTTAGAACAAAACTATATGCTTGAGTGACTATGGATTATTTTAGTTATACCATGGCATTACATTTTTAGACTTGATTTGATTTATTTTACCATTTTTATTATTGTATCATATTTTGTTTGGACACTTGAGTATGTTTCTACTTTCAAAAAAAAATTCCATTATTGAGTGTGGTTGCCTTGTTACTTCTTATTCACCAATGTTTTTTTCCTATTTTATGCACTTTTACCATTGATGATTGAGTATGGACCATTAATGATCATGTATCAGTGTTATTTTACCATTTTTATATTTGATGTAGAAAAAATAGGGTCCAAAAATTTAGTTTAATAATTTTTTTTATGATTTTTTGATTTTTAGAATTTGCATATTTTTAGGGACTAAAATTCAAATTTATTTGAGTTTCATTTCATAGGATAATTTTAGTGTTTATAATATTTTGAGATATTTTTATAGCTATAGACATTTTCTTGTGTGACTTATTAAAAATAAAAACTAATAAAAATATAAGTTTAATTTTAGATGTTAGTTTTTTTAGAATTTTTGCATGTCAACTCTAAATCTACGTTGAGGCTTATTTAAGCATGGTTTGGGTTGTAATTATTTCAATCAATAAATATGAATCAATTTTGAGTATTGTTTCAAGATCTTGTCCTATTGGTAATTTTCTTGTTCTTGTTAATTTTTAGGTTCATTATCTAATATCAGAGCAAGTTATAATATTGGAGGAGTAAGGAATGGCAAGAGTACATGGAGGTGTTTTGTAGATGAATCAAACTATAAAAGAGTTGTAGAGTTAATTTCAAAAATTAATAGAGGTTATCACCAATCAACAAAGAAGACAAGGTGGTGATGAGGAAGACATAGATCATGATGAAGAAATTTAATAAGAAGAAGAACAACAAGATCAACCACCAATGATGGAAGAGAGGATGGTTTGGTCTTTAGAAGGAAGAAATGAATGAGTCAAGGTTGATGTTCTAGATTATGGAGGTTGTTTAAAACTAGAGTTGATATATTAGATGAGTATCTTAGAGAAGTTCTTCAAGTGGAAGACTATGAGAGAAGACAAGAAGGTAAAGTTTTCATGCATGAAATTGAAAGGTCATGTAATGATTTGGTGGGATCACCTATAGAAAGAGAGATAGAGAAAAGGTAAAGACAAGATTAATTCATGGAAAAATATGGAGAAGAAGCTAAGGGTTAAATTTATTCCTATGGATTATGCATAAACCCTAAATAGAAGATTTCAAAATTTAAGGTAAAAAGATTATAGTATATAAGAGTATATAGATGAATTTTACAAGATTTCTATACAAGTGGAACATGATGAGACAAAAGAGCAGATGGCTATAAGGTATGTAAATGGTTTGAAATTTTCTATTCAAGATGAATTAAGAATACATAGAATATGTAACATGGAGGAGGCTTATCAATTAGCTCTGAAGGTAGAAGAAAAAATAAATAAATAGAATTTTAAAAGGACATCTAATAGTCCAAGAAGAGGTGGATCCCCTCTAATAATGGGATGAGGTGGGTTTAATACTACTAGAGGTGGATTTAATTTCAATAAAAGTGATCATCATGTGGTGTATAAAGGCAAGATGATAATAGGCAAGGGTTTTAATACCAAAAAGAGGAAGAGGATTTCAAAGAGGATGAGGTTATGGAGGTGATAGAGGATGGTTTCTATATCAACCTAGATATTATGTATATTATAGATGTGGAGAAGAAGAACAAAAATAATTTTAGTGTCCACACTATCAAGATTAAGAAAAGAGGCAAGAATATCATCCAAGATTAAATCTAGATGAGTCTTAAATAGAAAAGCAAAATATTGAAGTTACACTAGATAATGTAGGAGAAAATCTCATGATGAGAAGAACCATGATCGCTCTAAGGAAGGATCAAGTGCAGAATAAAGAAGGTGGTGATGCATGGTTGTGATCAAATATTTTTTGAATAAGATGTAATTCAGGAGGAAAGGTATGAAAAGTAATTATAGATGGTGGTAGTTGCGAAAATATAGTTTCTAAAGAAATGATTGAGAAATTAAATATGTAATGTGATAAGCATCCTAATCCTTATCAGATTTCATGGTTTAAGAAAGGGAATGAGGTTATAATAGAGAAGAGGTGCTTAATCAAGTTTTATATAATAAAAACTTATAATGATGAAATATGGTGTGATGTTATTCTTATGGATGCATGTCATGTGTTATTAGGGAGGCCATGGAAATTTGATAGGAAAGTAGTTCATGATGGATCAAAGAACACATACACTTTTTGGAAAGGTGATACAAATGTATTTTTGTTACCTCTTAAGGAGGAATAGAAGATATAAAACATGCTCTATACTAAATAATTTATCCAATATATGAAGGTAGTAGGTTGATGTTATGAACTAGTAGTAAAGAATAAAGAAACAAAAATGGTGTCAATACCAGTAGAAGCATCAATATTGTTGAAGGAATATGTAGATGCTATGCCTGATGAGTTACCAAATGGTTTGCCACTCAAATATCTTATAATATCAGTCCAACAAAACATGGAGTATTAAATAAACATGTTACTAAATTTCTAATGAAGAAAGTGATAAGGGAGAGTATGATTCCATATGCAAACCAACATTACTAACTCCAAATAAATATGGAGTATGGATAATGTGTGTGGATAGTAGAGTGATTAATAAAATTATAATAAAGTATAGGTTTCCTATACCTCATTTAGATGATATGATGGATGTGCTTACAGGAGAAAAATATTTTACCAAGATTGATCTAAGGAGTGGTTATTATTATATTCAAATTCATGAAGGATATGAGTGGAAAACAACATTCAAGACTAGGGATGGATTATATGAGTGGATGGTGATGTCATTCAGATTATCTAATGCACCTAGCACATTTATGAGGGTGATGAATATAGTGATATGAGAATATATTGGTAGGTTTTTGGTTGTTTATTTTGATATTTAGTAAGACTAAAGAACACTTACAACATTTGAGAATGGTAATGGATTTGTTAAGAAAAGAGAAGTTGTATGCAAATTTGAAGAAGTGTAGGTTTATGTAGAACATTTTGGTATTTTTGGGATTTATAGTTATAATAGATGATGTCAAAATGGATGAAGAAAAGATAAAGGCAATTGTTGAGTGGCATATTCCAAAAATTATTATAGAGGTAATAAGTTTCCATGGTTTACAACTTTTTATAAAAAATTTATTAAAAATTTTAGTAGTTTTGTGGCACCAACAACAGATTGCATGAGAGGGAAAGAATTTGCATGGACTATAATAGCCATTGAAAGCTTGGAAATTTTGAAGAAAAAGATTATAGAAAGACCAATTTTAGCATTACCATATTTTAATAAAGTGTTTGAGGTTGATTTTGATGCTTAACTTGTGGGAATTGGTGTTGTGATGATTCAAAAAGGAAAGCCATTAGCATATTTTAGTGAGAAATTGAATGAGGTAAGAACAAAGTGTTCTACTTATGATGTTAAACTTTATGCATTTGTATAAGCATTAAGACATTGGAGGCATTATCTGTGCTTAAAGAGTTTATAATATTTATAGATCATGATGATTTGAAGTATGTGAATACACAAAATAAGTTGAATCATAGGCATGCAAAGTGGGTTTCTTTCTTGTAAGGATATACTTTTGTGTTGAAACATAAATTAGAAAAATAGAACTAGGTAGTTGATGCATTGAGCAGGAGGGTAGAATTATTAACTAGTATGGTGAGTGAAGTGGTTGGATTTGAAGCTATTAATAATTATATGATATCAGTACATATTTTGGCAAGATAGTTGAGTACTACAGGAGTCCATTAACAGGTGGAGTCAATTAACATAGTGGTGGTTTGTATGGACATTTTGGTAAGATGAAGACAATAGCTTTAGTGGAGGAAAATTATTTTTGGCCAAATATGAAGAGAGATGTGATAGGGTGTGTTATAAGGTGTAGAATATGTTAGGTGGCTAAAAACCATGCACAAAATACTACACTATACATGCCATTACCAATTCCAAGAGGGCTATGGATAGATTTGAGTATGGATTTTATGTTGGGGTTTCCAAACACATAAAGAGGTAATAATTCAATTTTTGTTGTTTTAGATAGATTTTCTAAAATGGTTCATTTATTTGCATGTAAGAAAACCAATGATGTCACTAGAGTTTTAGAATTATTTTTTATGGATATTATGAGATTGCATGGTGTTCCAAAAACTATTACTTTAGATAGGGACAAAAAATTTCTAAGTCATTTTTGGAGGAGTTTGTGGAAGAAGATGGGTACTAAGCTACAATTTAGTAGTGCATATCACCCACAAATAGATAGATAGACAAAATTTGTGAATAGGAGCTTGGTAAATTTATTGAGATGCATAGTGGGAGATAAACAAAGCAATGGGACTTGGCTTTACCACAAGCTGAGTTTGCATATAAAAATTTAGTGAATATATCAACAGGAAAGTCACATTTTCAGATTATTTATGGTATAAATCTTATGGGTATTTTAGATTTGTTATAATTACTAATTGTAGATCAAATTAGTGATGATGTAGAAGCATTCGTAGAGCATATGCAGCAATTATAAGGAGTAACAAGAAAGTTTTGAGAAAGTAATGAGAAATATAAAGTAGTAGTGGACGTCAGAAGAAGATCCAAGGTATTTAGAGAGTTGGTAATTGTTTACTTGAGGAAATAGAGGTTTCCAAAAGGCACATACAATAAGCTAAGATTTAAGAAAATTGGCCATGTAGAATTATGAATAAAATCAATGACAATGCCTATGAGGTAAGTTTACCTTAGAATTTTGATATATCACTAGTATTGAATATTTTAGATTTATATGGATTCCATGGAGAAGATGGTGAATATGATGAAGATGAAGAAGTAAATTAGTAGCTATAGGTTCTAAAGAAAAAGAAGGATAAAATAGTGTAGGTTTTGGATGTGAAGACAATGAGCACAATGTAAGGGAATTATAATAGTTATTTGGTCTAGTGGGAAGGATTGCAACAAGAAGATAACACTTGGATTATAGAATGGGAGTTGAAGAAGATTGAAAAAGATGAATGGAAGTAGTAAAATCTGGAGAAATCATGGAAGCTAAGTTACTTTCAACTAGAGGAGAATGATATAGAAAAAATAGGGTCCAAAAATTTAGTTTAATAAAACAATTTAAGATTTTTCTATTTTTAGAAATTGTATATTTCTAGAACTAAAAGTCAACTTCAGTTGAATTTCATCCCATAGGCTAATTTTAGTGTTTAGAATATTTTAGGATATTTTTAGAGCTACACACACTTGCATGTGGGACTTACTAAAAGTGGTAGCTACTAAAAATAGAAATTTTATTTTAGACGTTAGTTTTTTTTATAATTTTTGCATGTCAAATATAAATAAGAGTTGAGGATTATTTAAGCACGGTTTGGGTTGTAATTATTTCAAACAATCAATAAAAATCAATTCTATGTATTATTTCATGATCTTGGTGTATTGTTAATTTTCTTGTTCTTGTTAGTTTTTGGGTTAATTACTTTCCCATATTTGCTTAAGGATTGTTACTACTTTCACATTGATGTTTGATTACCATTTTTGACATGTATCATTGGTTTAATTTAGTGAGTTTGCATTTCTTACTTAAGGTTTACTTTTTTGAGTTTTTTGGTATTTAGTAGCCTTGGCTTTTCAGTTACCCAATTTACTCCAAATTTTGACTTGGTCATTTGGTCCTAACTTATCATTTGTCACCCTAGATTACACAAATTCCAATTACATCTCATCTACACCACGTTAGTTATCTTGGATTTCTTGCATTTTCTCTAATCCTTAGTTTTGTATCATTGGGTTTGTTGAAAGGAATCTCTAAACCCTCCATGATCAAAACTACAAACACAAAAGACACCCATACAATGACAAAGGTAAATCAAGGTACGTATAAATTATTATTTTTAGTTATTTCCCTTTAATTCGTTTACTTTTAGTTATGTTTTCTTTAAAATACTATAATTTTATAACTTCAGCATTGTGTGTTGCTATGTTCTTTTCTCGCAACACCATCCCCTATTACACTTGAGTGACACATGATGAGTTTCAAGTGGGGCATATGTATACACATAATATTTTCAAACATTATCAATTACCGATGATTTAACTCTTGTAGGAACTTATCAAGTCTTAATATCTATGAATGCATGCTTTAAGGGTTTCACCAAGAAAGAGGCGGGTACACCATTGGCACTATGTAATATTTTTATACTTATACTACCACTTTTTATCAATCCAAAATTCTTTATAAGCACTCCCCTAATCTTTGCCTCCTCATTTTCACCCTCCTCTAATAATTTTATACATTCATTATCACTTCCCTAGCCTAAACTCTTTTTTGATGGTTTTCAATCTAATGTTAGCTCCATCGACCCTGTACTCTAATTGACAAATAATTATTTAGTATTTAGGTCAGCCCTTTGTAGACCTAAACCAAGACCTAATTTTTTTATAATTAATAATATAGAGTCAATTGGGATAACCCTGTTGGCTAAACATTTTAAAATGTTTATAGTTAGATCCATCTATATATACAAATTCATTTTTCCATTCTTAGAGAGATAACAAGAGTTATTTATTTTTTTGCACTTACTTACAATTTTATCTTGTACCATTTGAATTGAAGATTCTTAGCTAAGGATTTCTAATTGGAGAATAATCTTGTCTTGTGGAAAAGTCTTGTATTGTTTGGAATTTATTAGTGATCCTTACAAACCATGACAACCTCTTATGAAGTACCTTTCACTAAGGGAGAGATTGAGTATCAATGGGTTCATATTAAAAGTAAGTATCACTAACTTTACTCCTATCTTTTAGTAGAATAAGTAGTATAATTAATGGATTCTAAATATATTTCTCTCTTCATGCATTAGGATTTTACCTGTACATAGTTTAATTAGGATTATCTTATTCATGTTTAATTTTATGTTTAAAAACCCCCACTTTATGCCATAAGCTTTGGTGAACACTATATTAGTGTTTACTTCATTTGTCATTTACTTTAGTAAAAATGAAAAGATGGGACCTAGTTAGGGTTATTACATAGTTTTTTTTATTGGAGGCTTTAAAACCCTCCCTAGTGATATTATTATGGTAAGATATCCCTTGGATATGTATAATGGATCCATATTTGTTATTACCCCAAATATCTAATGTTTCAACAATCAAAAGTGTAAGTAAAATTTATCTTCTTTGAGCTAGGATTGATTTATAGATTAGTTCCATTTACCTTTGCAAAAATATATCTCAAACACACATTATATTCCATTGGCATAAAATTTTAATCATTTCCTTTTATTTGGTTCCCCTCATCCTCCATATTTTATTAATGTTTGGGTCTTCTCCAATATCCTTGCATTTTATCCTACACTTTTTTCCCCTACCAATCTACACTTGATGGGGTGAATTGACTCAATCCTAAGCCATCTCCTACATGATTATTTTAATCAGTTGATGGTCTTATAAACCTCCTCCCCATTTTTTACAAGATCTTAATATTATTGTTGTCTATTAAGAGGTTGGGATTCAAAACATTAAAAAATTATTGATTCAAATAATCCACACCAAAATAAAAATGTGTGAGGCCTTCATATTATTTCCCTTTTAGCTATAGAAAAAATCCTTCCCATCTACATTTTCTAGTTTTCGGATTTTGTATTCTCAAACTTCATGGATAGCTCATTAGGTATTTATCCTCCTCCTCCCTTTGACCATCTCACCTTATCCACACATTGACTATCTATTAACCTCTTATGTTATCACTCTATCAATACACTTTCCACACAACATCAAATTATTTTAGTAAGAACTATTTTAGAAATAGTTTCCATGGTCTAAATGCCTATATTTATATATGTGAAGGTGGGTCACCAACTAGTCTAGTCATAAGTTGATAGATATACTTCCATATGGATTGTTGCATATCCTAATCACCTATACTAGGGAATTTATGTCATACCTCAAGACATTAAAATTTTGATAGGTTCTATCATAATTCATGCCTCAAGCCTTTCCACTCATATCATTTAAGGTTGAGTCATTCCTTGATCCACTCAAATCTAATAGTAATTAGTTTAGATTGTCCTTATATATGTCATCATCTCCTATCCTTCAGTCAAATCAATACTAGATGTCACTTAATCAATTTATATAACTAATTATTTATCACATTATATCCTTGATATAAAAACCTCTAACTTCATGTTGTACCCTAGCTTGTTCTACACGTTAATTCTTCATTCATGTTTTTTTGTTTGTCCATCCTATGCATGTTATCATCCTTTTATGTGTGCCTTCTCCCTAAATATTTCTTGACTGTCAATATATGCATATTATTTATATCACCTTCCCCACAATAAATCCTTTTTATGGTCTTATAGTGCAGTGAAATATAAACTTATCCATCTGGGGTATTTTTGCACAAGCATTACTAATTTTGGTTACTGTAGAGTGCCTTTTCAATGTTGAAGCATAATGATCCTCAGTAGAAGTAATTATATGTTTGGTAGTTATTAAATTTAGATAAGGCCCTTTATAGACTCACCCATATAGATATTAACATTTTTTTCCATCTTATTTCATAACTAATTCACTTAACCATTGCACTTAGGGCTAATCTATCCTGTTCTACTCAATGTAAAAGTGAAAAAAATCAAATGGATTATAAATACTTATTACAAATTGGAATGAGTTACTTATTACATAATTGGCCTAAGTTGATAACTAATTAAATTATTATAAGGAAGCTCACCACTACTAATTTGTAAACTATAACCCGAAAATCCTTTATGCTAACTATTCTTCTCAACTCTGGGCATATGTTAGATTTTTATTTATCTTGTAAAGGGGGTTCACCTTGCTAATTATGGGAACCTTTATTACATTAGAGGTAGTAGGTTCATGCATCACCCAATATTTTATGAAACTAAAGGATATATCACCTTCATGGTCTTATATTTATTCAGCCATTACATGTAACCTACACTAATTGTGTAAATAATTCCTTGTGCCCTTGTTTTGGTGTGTCACATGGCCTCTAAATAATTTATGTAGGGGAAGAACCAACTCTGGTATGTAGGACCTTTTATGAGTTATAAGGTTGGGTTCATAATTATAACTTTCCACATCTTTAGCCATCACTTAATTATAAAGGTTGTTTGTTAGTGTGTTTATCCCCAAACCCATGTTCAAATATTGGAATAAAGTTTATATCCCTAGAAATTTTAAGGATCACAGATGTCTCCTACACCAATTAGTCATCATCAATACTAGCTATCTTAGAGTTATATTCAATGTCATCCCATCCTAGGGTGATTTCCCCACCTACCCCCAAACTATCCCACCTCTAGGTGGTGATGTTGTAGACTTTATAAAATTATTCCTCGAGTTCTACATGCTCAACATATGAGGCACCTTGGTATGATATTATCATAATAATTATACACTCACTCATGTTATCAAAGCCCTTGTAATTTTGTTTAAATAACATGTCCAAATTATGAGAATAACAACATGACCTTATTAGTAATGTAAGTTAAATGTCTTATTCAACAAGATCTATCACCTAAAATTTAGTGTTAAACTTGACATCCATGATCTTGATGTTAGCATCATGTAGAACCCTTATTGGTTGTGATACTATATTTTTCACCAAGAATAGAATGTGAGGTGAGGGTTGAATTATGGGATTTCCCATTTTATTCCATACATCTCCTATGAGAACATTTAATTTAATTCTAATGTCCATTTAGATATCAAAAACTAACAATATATTATATTTGTATCCAAAAATAACTCCTAAACATGGCATATGTTTCAGGTGGCCTCTACCATACACCCTTATGTTAGGTTTAGTATTAAGACATTAATCAAATAAATTTCATCACATTTTAATAGGAAGTTATTTAGTACGTAAATCATCCCCTTACACTATAGGAGAGATAACAATTCATCAATCTCACCTATTTTCACTTCATGGGACCAAAGTTATATTTTAGATTTTTCCTCTAGCTCTCTGATGAGTTGGAGTTCGCTATTTCAGCTTTAAATGATATTCAAGGCTTTACACAACACCTATTTTTATTGAGACCCATCCAAAGAGATTATAAGGATATGATCTACGTGTGCTACTCTGATTCCTTGCCACTTAAGCTCACATATTATCTTAATAATTTATATGGGATCCAATGTAGGCTATGTAACCATACCAATCTACATCATCACTTAGACCTTGGTTCCAAAATTATTTATCTTATATGACCTTAACTTACATGCATAATATATCATCTTATACCCTTTCTCATTATTTCCCTTCTTCATGATCTTAACATGGAGTTCCAAGCATTTTTTGACCTTATGTGCACCTTAGCAATATGTATATGTAGGATACTAAGGACAATTATGTTGAAAGTGGTCTAATGACCCACATTTATAATGGGAGTGTTATGGAAACATTCCACCTCATTGTCCTCTATCATGTCCTTTTTTTCCATGATATTCCCTGTAGTGACCATAACCTTGGTTATATGACCCACCATAGCCTTATTTTATAGACATTATTTGAGGGTTCTATAGCATCATGTCAAGTGTTTTTTATCATGCCTCATGGAATTAATCAATCACTTAATAATAATAAATATTTTTAGTGGAGTCATCATAGATATTATAGTATAGAGACACCTTGGTCTTGGTCACATTATATAAAATGTGGTATTAACATGTGTCATAAATCTCACATCAAATCTCATAGAGTTTTATCAATTCACACACACTATGCCTAAGGAAATTAGTTTGGTTGTGCCCCTCCACCTTATAATCATAGCACCACAATATATAATGTGTGTCATGAACTTTTTTGGATAATAATTTTTGTAATAGTGACTCCATCAACATGATTTGTGCCTCCATATTTGAGCTAACTTTGATGTCAATTGTCTCAATAGAATTTGCTCTTAAAGTCACTTTTACTATTCTTCTTGGTTTATATAATGTCCACATAGGGAGGGCATGCCAAATTAGTAAAAGTATGTCCCCAATAAACCATTGGGAATGTTTAACTAGGTGAAGTGCATATCATAAGCTTTAACACTAGGGTTTTAAGCCTAGAAAGATATGCACAGATGTTCTTCATTATATCTTACATGATATCCTCAAGCACAATGATGCTTTGTTGGTCAAACTTGAGAATGTTAAATTATTTTAGAAATGTATCCTTAAATAAATCATATTACATGATGGTTTGGGTAGGGTTAAACTTCTTATAGAAATTATTCACATGATATAGTAAAGTGTTGGAAAACTTGTTTTCCTTATGTTTAGTTCTCATTACTCCCTTTACCAACTATATGACCTCACACTTATGGACATGTTCAGTAGCATTATTGACACCTCAATACTTAAGTAAGCTTAGGGTCATTACATAGTATATCTAGGGGACAATAAATATATAATAAGTGTATGTCTAACTTATATCATTGGTACATTTATTGAGGGTGCACCTAATCCTTTATTTACTCCATTTAGTTTTATGGCCTCATTAGAAATTAAAATTAGATGTATATCAACTCCTATAATTGATTAGATCACTTTTTTGGGCCACCAATGGTCATTTATCTCACATTTTTTTCTCTCTAATACCATACACTCATTCGGTGGCCTACATTCCCTCCATTGATGTCATGCCATACTACATGGTATCCATTCACTATGCTAGTTGTGCATCCACTAGTTCAATTAGTGGGTATGAGACTAACTAATCTGGTAGACTCCCTTATGTCATGTGTGAAATGAATCCTCATACATCTCTTACCTTTAAATTTCATGATATTATTCCTCTTATTTATATTAGGTCATAATATCATTTACATAAGGCCAATGGGAACTAGGTACTTCTTCGATAGTTTCCTCATATTGATCCCCATCATGAGATCCTTTAGCTTCTCCTTCTACATCTCACTCCTACTTGTTGGCACTTGTATCTTCATCACTATAGTGAAAATATTATATGGTATAATCCTCCCCATGAAATTATTGTTTTTTATAGGTCCTTAAAACATATATTGAGTCAAATTCTACCATTTCCCTAGGATCTATCTTATATATCTCCTTCTACCAATTCTCACTATATGTTTTCCTTTTGATCTCTCATTTGTTTAATCCTTATATGTTAAACTTCTCCTTACTATCTTCCATATTTCATGACACATTTCCCTCAACATTATACATAGCTCATGTGTGTGAGGGTTATCCAATCATATCCATGCTTTCTATCTCAATCCCACTCACCATCAAAATAAGAAAATGGGACCCATATCGATAATAGAACCAAAAAAGTTGCACTAGTCAAGTGAAACCAAAATTTTGGACCTATAGTGTAGTAAATCCTAGGTGTAGTGGTTTAGCCACATTATGAAATATTTAATTAATCAAATCCTATGTTAGTATATCACACAAAAGGATCTCGTATGCTCATTCAAGGCATAATGAGTATAAACTAAGTTGGATTGCGTCACTTATATGTAATGAAAGTGGATGGGGCATGGTCTTTCATGATTTTATATATTCATGTGATTCACTATGTCATGCTTAACTTTAGATTATATGTGTTCTCACCATATCAATTACATTAATAATCATTTAAACATAATTCAATATGTAACAAAAAATCTAAGTATTAATCACATTTATTTATGGATGTAAGTGACCAACATATAGTCAATAACAAAAATTTATTAATAATCATCTCAATAGATATAGTTATTCATGCTTTATAATAAACTCATGTTTCTCATAATACCTTAGCTACTACTATTAGTCATGTCTCTATTCTAAGTTAATGCTCCAATTCTAGCTATAATCTGGTAGTCTTCTTAATTTTATGAAGGAACCCTTTCTAGGATAGCACCATCATCCTTTTGGTAATTCTTTTTATGTTTCTTCTCATCTACCTTTTATCAAATCTTAAAATAATTTTTTACCACCAATTAAGACCTATTTAACCCTAATTTTTTTTATAAGGGTATATACGGTTAATAATATAGAAAAATGAATAAACACAAGGGTGATAAATAGTTATATAATAGGCCAAATAATTTTCAAACTTTGATAAATTATATTCCAAATTTAAATACTGAGATATGACAAAATAGAAAGTATAGTTATTGATTGATATTTTAATATTTGGAAAACAAAATTACTAGTTATTTTATTGTGTATGTAGTCTAGGTTGAAAAAGGTTGTAAGTGGAATTAGATGCTTGCATCAAATCTAGATAATTACATCAATGTTGGTTTCTAAAATGGAACAAGTGTCCTATGATGACTACCGATTAAATCTTGATGTAAGCAACTACATACTTATGAGTTATATATTTCATTTCTTATAGTTTATAGGATCATTTACATATGTTATTACTCTTATTCAAATGATCAAACCCTAGTTTCCTCACCCTTTGAGTGATTGTGGAAAAAATGGGTTAGTGGGCACATGGTGTCAAGCTACCTGAAGGACCCTTCTACCAATAGGCACTACCTACATACCCAATAATCTAAAGAGGGACTCTTATTTATTTATTTATTCCTTATGTGTTGGATTGTAAGTGCATAAGGATGAAATATGTGATAACAAATTACATACAATGTCATAGTTTTTAATATGGTAAATATGGCTGATGGGTTGTTCCTTCAATTATTAAAATATATGAGAATAATTATCATATGACTAATATGGAAATAAGGATGAATAGGGTAGGTTTTCTCACTTGAATGTTTTAATGAGTTATTTTTGGTAAGTTTCTTTATGAGTTCCATTTATTTTCTAGGTGAGTAATGAATCAGGCTTGGTCTTATATATATACCAATCCCTTTTATAAACATATCACATTAAAATAATTAGGATAACCTTTAATATATGTTTCATTTTTAAATTATATTAGTTTTGGCACTGGAAACATAGTTGGAAAAGGTACACTTACATTAACATAAGCATATGTCTAGGATGCAACTATTTGAGAAGATATAAATTATGTACATGTCCAAAAATGGTAGAGAAAGATATTGATCATGTTTAAACCATTTTTCATAGTATATAAGTCATGGTCATTAGAATAATTAATGATTGGACTAAGAGATAATAAACTTGGCAAAAAGACATAGGGAACACAATCATTTCAAGAGTGG
>JARHVA010007997.1:400000-515000 GCA_037957365.1 Torreya grandis | reverse complement strand
ATATCAATAATACATATAATGGGTTCCCATAATGTGATGTAGGAGGATGTGCATTATATTCCATTTGCACTTTTGGATCCCTCTTATAATTGCCTAGCAAAGGATTGTAAAATATCTTCTAATTTTGGTGATTACTAGGTTATGAACCTAATTCCTTTGGAGTATAATCAAAGGTAATTTTTGGTCATTGATGAGGATTTAGATCTTATAATTCAAGGTAAAAAAACATTTTCATAAAATTTCCAAGGCTTTGGTGATAGTCATAATAATCATTTACATCATATTGTTTGCGTAAATATAGACTCGTATCAACGTATATATTATATGGGAGAGATATGAGGTGACACCCCATAATGTTTGAAAGTAATGAAGCAAGAGACTCAAGTAAGAATGAAAAATATCTCTTTGGTGCATTGTATAATATAATCCAATTAGTTTTTTGTGACATGGAATTAATCATAATAGTTGTTTTATTTCTATATTTTGTAGGGATCACCTTGTAACTTAGTTCGATAGCAAACTTTGTATTACATTTAGTCGATGTATTTGTTACATACTTAATTTTGTTCAATGAAATAATTTTAATTTCAAAATCATGACATTTGAAAATAATGGACTCATGTAATCGGACAAACAAAATTTTCTTGAGTATGTCTTTAAGTTTTTTATCTATTGGATTTATTATTTTAGACAACATTGTATTGTACGTCAAGACATATTCATTGATAGTTTCATTGGTTCCTTGTTTGATTTTTGAAATTCGGTCATAGGAAAATTTTTTAGGTAATGTTGATAGGGAAGTTTGAAAAAAATTCATCTCTAAGACGTTTTATTGATTTTAATAGTTGGATTGGTAAATCATAGAACTGCCTTAGAGCATAGTACTTGAGTCTCCTTGAAAATAGTTTAGTCAAAATTTTATCATTAGAGGAATAATCAAGGAATTCCACATAGAAATATCAAATATGGTATTTAGTATCACCATTTAAATAATTAAATATGAACTTATGTGAAAATAACTAGTTTTAAAGGGGTGAAAAGATATATTAGGTGCAATATAGTTATGCAACACCTTTCATGAATCAATAGCATAAGCTGACTTCATATAATTTCTTTTGATATTTGTAACCTTAGCTTTAAAAAAATTTATATTTTGGAAAAGATATTAAACATTTTTATAAATAAGATTTGAAGTTTGAAAATTCACCAATGGAGGTGTACCCATAGTTTGAGTTGATATAATCAGTGAAATAGGTAATTGGGTTAAAGGGCCAATGTTTCCCATGTAGGATGTAAAAATAGTAGGATTTGTTTCAAGGAATAATGTTGTAATCACATAACTCGTGCCCCTATTATAAGTATGAATTGATGATGTGCTCAATGGGATGGTGAAAATAATATGGGGATTTCCCATAATAGCTATAATATAATGATCAATATATACACCTGGTTATTCATCTATGACATTTGATTTTTTAGTTTTCAATATTTTAGGTATCTCATCAGGATCATCTTTGTTTTTTTATAAATTTTTAAAACATAACAAGAGCTTGTAATTTATCTTGATTTATTTATTAAATTTCATTATTTTCGTTAGATTCATCATTTTCATGATTAGAATCATCTTATATGATAACTTATTCAGTATGTGGTTCATTTTCATTGTTGGAATATTCATTAGCTATAGGATTTGTTACTTTTATTATGTAGTCATATTAGGAGGAAAATGAGGAAGTTATAAGTATTTGATATAAAAACCAACTAATTTAGGGCTTTACCTAAGTTGCATATAAATGATAGAGTAAATCTATAAGAATATAGTAATGAAAAACCTCAAAAAGCTGAATACCCTAAGATAAGCTAAGGTTTTTATAAAGATATGGATTCACCAAATGCTTAACCCTAAATTGAATGATATGTGGTATCTAGGGTTAAGAATATATAAATTAATAATCACAAGGGTGATAAAAATATTTATAGTAGGCCAATTGATTTGAAAACTCATATAATAAATATTCTAAATTTAAATACTGAGATATGTCAAAATTAAAATGTATACTTTTTATTGATATTGCAATGAATGAAAAATAAGAGTACTTAGTTGGTTTGCTATAAGCATGTAGATATAGGTAGAAACAAGTTAGAAGTGGGATGGATAAAGATCCTAAAACATCATCATGTTTTAGAATTTAAAATTATGTGGCCTTAGACTCTTAGGTCAGATCTAGATAGTTACATCAATAATGGTATATAAACTGGATGCAAGTGTCATGTATGAAATATTGATTGGATTTAAAAGTGAAAAATTATATCCTTATCTATTTTATATCACCTTTCTTCTATTTTATACATATCATGCTCACATGCCATCACTCTTCATTGAATGATCAAATCCTAACTTCTTAACTCTTAGAGTGACTATGGAAAAATGGGTTAGTGGGTACAAAGTGTCAAGATACCCTAAAAACCCTATATTAATGGGTATTGCTTACATAGTTAATACTCTTAAGAGGGCCTCATAGTTATATACTTAACCCTTATGTTTTGGCTTGTGTGTGCATAAGGATGTAATATGTGATAAGCAAGTACATATAGTGACCTATCTTGTAATTTGGATATTATGGTGTATGGCATGCTAATTCAGTTCATCAAACCTATGATAATAATTATCCTATGACTAATATGGAAATATGGATGAATAGGGTAGGTTTGCTCACTTGATATTTGATTGATTGCTTCTTGGTAAGGTACCTTATAATTTCCTAGTATTTTATAGGTGAGGAATAAATGAAGGTTGATCTTGTATATATAACAATCCATTTTGTAAATAACTCTCAAAAAATCACTTAGGTCAACTTTTAGGATATGTTTCATTTGTAAATTCTATGACTTTTGGGCACTGGATAATTAGTTGGAAAAGGGATACATATGTCAACATAGTCATACAGTTAGGATTCAAGTGTTTTGGTGTTATGTCCTTAACCAGTGGTGTGTCTAGGGATATATGTGGATGACTTGTGGCTTACATACCTATTTTATTTAATTGTTACATTTCTCTGTGTTCTTAGATAGGTCGGCCTATGGAATAACCTTGGCTAAGTAGACTATATATATAAGGTATTGGTTAGTCTTTAATCATCATGTGAAGTATTCTACTATTATTGTATTATTGTGGAGGTTTCCCCCATGAAGTGGCTTTACTATATTATCTATTATTCTATTCTACTATCAATTATCATTGTGTAATCTCTCATATTTTCTTATTCTACATAACATAAAATTATTATGTGTGAATATTTAAGTAATTTCATTACAAGTGGTATCAGAGCTTCGATTTGGGGAAGTTTCTTATGAATATTTTTTTAGATCTGGTGAGGTATGGCTTTTGGGAGTAGTGAAAGAAAAAAAAAACATAACTTGCAATCTGGGAAGCATTATTTTTTCCCATTAGTGCAGTATTGCTCAAAATGTTTTTTCGAAAAAAATATTTAAAAAAAAAGTTTGGAATTTTTTTTTCCCCCTTGCACACTTGTAGTCATTGGATTCATCTTGGTGAGCTAACTATAATTTTATATTTTTTTGGTACACTTTTTGGTACCAAAAAATTTACTCTAGTGTATAAAGGTAATCATTGGATTCATCTTGACAAGGTGGTCACAATGGTACCATTTCTAGGTACACTTTTTTTTGGAGTTCAAAACCCTCCTAGGGTTTTTTTATGGTAGGTCCTACAACTCAAGGAAGAACAGGGGCACCCAAAATCCCTAAGACTCCTACCGATGACATAGAATTTGGAACTTCAAATCCAATAATTTTTTAGCTTTAAGAGGGCATAAAAAACTTCGTGAGGCATGATGAATTTATTGAAGTCCAAGCTAATGTTTTAGGGATACACAAAGAGATTAATGGAGTTCATAGTGAATTGGAGTATATCACTACATAATTGGATACCCTTAAATCTCAGTTTTAGCCTAAAAACCTGTAGAGTAAAAAACTCTACATTTTTCATTTTCTAATTTTTAGTTGTGTGCTCCAAGTTTTATCCCTGCACATTTCAGTTTCGAGGCAATGCATTTTTTGAGATAGAGCGTAGGCGTGAGATTATTTTGCATAAATTTTGTCTAAGTATCAAAGTCATGAGGAAGATTCCAAGTGTCAGTGGCCGAGACACATTTTATAATTTCTGTAAGTTGCTCAGAATGTACCACGTGTCTTGTGGTAAATCAGCAGAGTGTGACAAGTGTTGGCATCCGTGTTTCAAATTTATTTTGAGTTTTAAAAGCTTCCTTCAATAATATTTTCTCAAGATCAAGTAGAAGGAACCAAGTGGCAACTATGGAAGGTTTCAATATGTTTTTATAAAAGCAATGAAAGATGCCATGTATCCATAGCTAAAGAAAGTGGAAGTTGCCACGTGTCAACATCTAAAATATCTTCTTTTTGTGTCATTTTTAAAATAAAGACTATGGTGGGCCCCAAGTTTTATTTCTAAAGTTAGTGGAAGCTACCAATTGTCAGCATCCATATGAATCTAAAATGAGTCTTGAATGTTTCTACAGTCTAGCTAAAGATCAACAGAAGCTACCACGTGTCCCTAGCTAAAGAAAATAGAAGCCGCCAAGTGTCATTTGTTAAAAATACATGGAAAGTGACACCTATCCCCATTATCCTTTTTAAAGTTATTCAAGCAAGAAGTGTTGTGGGTCCCATTCTCCCTAAATTGTTAAAGTTTGAAGAAGCGGACTTTGACAGATGTCAAAAACAGAACACTCCTGAGCAAAGACACAGTAAAGAGTATAAGTTGCACAAAAAGTGTTGTGTGTCTTTGGTAAGTGCCTCAGAAGCTGCCAAGTGTCATTTTTTGGTACCTTTTGAATAATGAGAAAATTTTCAAGTAGAGTAAGTGAAACATGCCAAGTGTCTTTGCCTGTTTCATAGTGGGAAGCATCCTGTGTATCTATTTCATCCAATGAACTATAGGGAGATGGAACATTTTAGATCCAAGAAATATCTTTTGTTAGACACTTCCAGTTTAGTTAGACCATTGGATTGGGAACATACAAATAATCTAGAGCTAGTTTGATGCTATAAATATGGGTGCAGAGATCGCCAGTGGATTAGAAGATAGAGAGAATTTTCTGTGAGAGATTATTATCAAGAAGTTTTAGACTTTCTTGCTGTAGCCAGTGATGTCATTTGCCTTTGTTCTATTTTCTTGAGTTAGAAATTTTGTGTAACTGTGCATGTTTTTGTGCCTTTTATGTAACTATAAAATAAATAATAAGATTGAGTTGTGTGCCTTTATTGATATTTTTTGTGTTATTGTAAAATCATTTAAACTGTGAGCCTTTGATCTTATCTATTTTCATCTTTTACATTGATCATGCCTTGTTTGCTCTTTAATTAATAGAATCTTAAAGGTAGCTTCACTGTACTTAGAATTAAGGGTCAAATTAAATTTAGGTGCATTGCCATAGTTAGATTTTCTTTCATTGCATTTGTGTTTTTGTTTAATTCCTATCCCTTTCCTCATTATACACTTGACATAAAGAAGATATAGCTTCTTTAAAATATGGAGGTCATTTCAGGTTGTAAGTCCCACACTCCTAAAACTTCCCATTATTGGTGTTGGAAATAGTGCAATTCTAAGCATCAACACAACCCTCCACTTTAGCATTCAAATCCTCCTCTCAACAACTCTCATGCTAGTATGAAACTGATGTTTCCAAAAGTGGACATGTATAAGCTTGATTGTAAGGATCCTCTCACTTAGATTAACCAAATTGAGAATTCATTTGAGCTGCATCAAATGCCTTATTTTTAGAGGGTGTTGGTGGCATCCCTATATATGGAACATGAGCAATTCATTTGGTATCACTGGTTATGTGCTCAAAATAAAAAGAATGGTGCTCTTGTTACATGGACTATTTTTACTAAGGAGTTGATATCTCATTATCAAAATAATGTCTCTAAAAATGATTTAAACCAATTATCCAAGCTATGGAAAATAGGACATGTGACGGATTATATTCATCAATTTTATAATCTCTCTTTATGGGTAGAAAAAATCACTGAGAGAAATTTGATGGATATATTTTTGGGTTGCCTCAAAGATAGCATCCAATACAAGGTTTGAATTTTTGGCCCAACATCTATATCAAAATCCACCCCTAAGGCATGTATGATAGAAGAAAAAGAGATGGTCAAAAGGAAAACTTTCACTACTGGTCATGATCACAACTTTCTAGCATCATCATTTACATAGCCCACCAAATTAACACAATGACAAATTGAGGAGAAGTGAGCCAAAGGGTTGTGTTATGGTTATGATATAAAATGGATAAAAGACCATCATTGTGCTAAAAAGAAGCTATTTTAAATTGAAGTTACCAATTATGATGAAGATGATGGAGAAGTACATGATGCGAAGGTAGAAGTTCCTAAGGATGAATCTAAAGACTCTTAGCCTACTATTTCATGCCATGCCCTGTCAAGTATTAGTACTCCCCAAACTCTTAAGGTGATGGGTTTCCTTAAAAAATAAAAGGTCACTATCTTGATTGATTCTAGGAGCACACACAACTTCATCCAAAGTAAGTTGGTTGCTCATTTAAATTGTTTTATTTATTTAGCTATAAAATTTTAGGTTATGATTGTAGATGGTGGTACTTTCAACTATTTAGGAAAATGTCATAGTATTAATTTAACCATGGGAGACTACTTATTGGATTATCCTATGGTTTTTATTTTGATGGGCGGAGTTGATATTGTTCTAGGAGTCCAGTGGCTCACCACTTTGGGAATTATTGAGATGAAGTTTTAAGAATTTTTCATGCATTTTCATTCTGAAGAAAGGACATTTGAGGTAAGAGTATTAAAGGCTAAATCTCCCCAAATTTTTAGCTCCCACCAAATGACAAAGATTTTTTGTAAGGGTGATGAGGGATTTGTAGCTCACTTGTTTTTTATGGAAGTACAAACAACTTATCCATCTCCACCTCTTGATCTTCAAAAAATAATTGATTCTCATTCAATTATTTTTGGAGACATCCCAAAAGAACTTCCACCTAGACACATACATGATCATTCTATCACACTTATTCCTAGCAATACACCACCCAACATTAGGCCATATAGGTATCCCTATGCCTAAAAGAATGAAATTGAAAATATGGTACAAGAGATGTTGGATGTAGGAAAGATTCACCATAGCCAAAGGGAATACTCTTCACCAGTTATCATGGTGAGAAATAGTTATGAAACTTAGAGGATGTGTCCTGACTATAGATAACTCAACAAGTACACTATCAAATATAAGTTTCCAATTCTTGTCATTGATGATTTTATTGATGAATTGAATGGTGATATTTATTTTACCAAGTTATATCTACATCATGGGTATCATCAAATCAGGATCCATGATGAAGACATACCCAAAACCACTTTCAGGACTCATGAGGGCCATTATGAGTTTTTGGTTATGTCTTTTGGTTTAACAAATGCACCATATAATTTTTAGAGTTTGATGAATACTATTTTTAATCCATTTTTGAGGAAATTTATTTTGGTATTCTTTGATGATATCTTCATTTGTAGTAAAAATTGGGCAGACCATTTGGAACATGTGAAACATGTACTCTCCATTTTAGAGAAAAATCAATTTTATGCCAAACCTTCCAAATGTATTTTTGGGGGTAGTGAGGTTGAATATTTGGGTCATTTGGTGTCTTATGAAGAAGTGAAAGTGGATCCTAAAAATATCCAATTAATGGTGGAGTGGCCAATTCTTAAGACACTCAAGCAACTTCAGGGATTTTTAGGGCTTACTAGTTACTATCACAAATTTGTTAAAAATTATGGTAGTATTACATCCCCACTTACCCCTTTGTTAAATAAATACTCCTTTTAGTTGACTGATGTAGCTACCCAAACATTTGAACAATTGAAATTGGCTATGTGTACTACTCTAGTATTAGCCATTCCTAATTTTTCTAAGGCTTTTATGGTTGAATGTGATGCATCTAGGTATGGTATCAATTTTTTAATCATGCAATAAGGTAGGCCACTAGAATTTGAAATTTGTCAACTTAAAGCTAAAAATCATCACAAGCCCATCTATGAGAAGGAAATGATAGCCATTTTGCATGCAGTCAAAAATGGAGACCTTATTTGATGGGTCATCACTTTTAGGTAAAAATTGATCATGATAGTCTTAAATATTTTTTATAACAAAGGTTATCATCTGAGGAACAATATAAATGGGTAACTAATATTATAGGCTATGATTTTGAAATAGCCTACAAAAATGGCAAGGACAATGTGGTGGCAGATGCACTATCCAGAAAAGATGAATCAATTGAGGCATTGCTATGTGCCATAACCATTTTGTAGGTAGATTGACTAGAGGAAGCATGATCAGAATGGGAACATGATAGTAATACTCATAATTTGATTCAAAATATTTATCAAGGTTTATATGTATTTGAAAAATTCACATGGAAAGGTAATTCATTATGGTATAAAAATAGAGTATACCTATGTATGAATTCTCTTCTTAAACAAAAAATCCTTCAAGAACTTCATGCAACTCTAATTGGGGGTCATTTAGGACTTTTGAAAACCTATCACAGTATCAAGTAGGATTTACTTTGGGAAGGTCTCAAGGGGGATTTCCAAAAAAATGTGGTTGAATGTATGATTTGTCAACAAAACAAAGGCAAAACCATCAAAACTCTAGGTCTTTTATAGCTTTTATCTATCCCTAGCCAGTGTTGGGAAGATGTATCTATGGATTTCATTACAGGGTTACCAAGATCTAATGGTCAAAATGTTATCATGTTTCTTATAGATCATCTCAGTAATTATGCTCATTTTTGTTCATTATCCCATCCATTTGTTGTTAGTACAATAGCTTCTACTTTTCTCAATATAGCTAAAAAACTACATGGGACCCATAAGATCATTGTTAGTGATAGAGATCCCATTTTTAATAATAATATTTGGATTTAGTTATTTACATGTTTAGGAAATCAATTAGATCATATTTCATCCTATCATCCTCAATCTAATTGAAAAATGAGGTAGTCAACAAATGTCTATAAGGATATCTATATTGTTTTGTTTCTGATAAATAAGATAAATGGGTTCATTAGCTACCACTTGTTGAATGGTGGTATAATACTTCTATTCATATTTCTTCTAAAATGTCTCCTTTTTTGGCACTATATGGATACCACCCTCGATCCATCACTTCAACCTTGAAGGTCCATCCTAAGGTTCATGCAGTTGAAGAACACATTCACCATCAACATGAGGTCCTTGCAAGTTTACGTGAAAATTTAGCTATGGACTAGAATCACATGAAGTAACAAACATATCAACATAGAAGTGAGAGACATTATAGCATTGGTTACTAGGTCTCTTTTCACTTAAATAGATACAAATATATGTCATTAAATCAATAAAAAAAGGATAATAATCTATCCCCTAAGTATTATGGGCTTTATCAGATCTTGTAAAAAATTGGTAGTGTGGCCTACAAGTTATATTTTCCTTCATCCACTCACATACATCCAATATTTCATGTATCATGCCTTAATAAAGTCATTTTACAAATATTTACAATTCAAATATAATTACCAAAATTGGATGAGGAAGGTAGAGTTATTCTTGATCCTAAGGTGATCCTTCAATGATACACCAAGCAACTACATTCTAGAGAAATTATAGAATACCTGATCAAATGGAAGAATATACCATGTAAAGATGCCACTTGGGAGGATGAAGAATTTTTGTAGTAGCATATAGAGTTGCCACAATGTTGAGGTTGTTTTGAGGGTAAATGGCTTGTTATGCCCTTAACCATTGGTGTGTCTAAGGATATGTGTGGCTAACTTGTGGCTTACATATCTCTTTTATTTACTTGTTACATTATCTTTGTTATTATATAGGTAAGGCTATGGAATAACCTTGGCTACGCATACTATATATAGGAGGTAGTGGTTAGTATTTAATCATCATGTGAAGTATTATTCTATTAGTGCATTGTTGTGGAGGTTTCCCCCTCAAAGTGGCTTTGTTATATTATCTAGTATTCTATTCTTCTATCAATTATCACTATGTAATATTTCATGTTTTATTGTTTTGTGAAATATAAAATCATTATGTGTGAATATATAATTAATTTCATTACATTGGGAATCTATAAAATAGGTAAAATTACAAAACTATCAAATAAAGATAATGATCAGGTTTTAAGAGTTTTGCATAGAATAGAGATCCTACTCATTAGAATAATGGTCAGACTAAGAAATAAGTAAATTGGCATAAATAGATAGTTTAAATGATCCTTTAGATATATGAAAGGTATTTTAAAAGTATATTAAAAATTTACAAAGATGATTTGTTATTTAATGTATATTTAATGTCTACATAACCGACTTGCAATTATTGCACTATGCTACCCACTTGCTAGTTAATATGTTGTATTACCCAATGCCATCTACCATCATATTCTATCATCTATTCATAATTATGTATTAAGATCCACTATAATACTTAACTCCCATCATTTATACCTCATAATCTCTAATACACTCTTTAGGTCCACACAATTCCATGTATAGACATTGATTTTTTATTGTTTAGTGCACATCAACATAATATCTAACAATTTTCACATGTCTTGTTGGAATTGCACATAGGGAAAATGCATAGGTTATTGGTTTAGATTATGTGCACTATCTTCAACCATTGGCATTGTTATATCTTTGCCTATTTTACACTTGCACACTTTAGTCTTTATGGACTTGGTTGATTTTTGGGGGTCAATAAATTTGAACATTGAATCATGTCTTTTTTAAAATTTACATTATGATATAGAATTCCATACATCTATATGCTCAATTTTAACTATATTTTCAACTTATAAATTTTTAATTTTTATTTATTTTTCATATTTTCCATTCATATGCATTAAATAAATATATGCTTTTTGTCTTTGAAAATTGAGTACATGTTCATGTCACATCCCCCCATAATTTGTATCAATGTGCCAATATATGTTATATTTTTTATTTTTGAATTACATTGAGTCTTTGAAAACATGTACTTTGTTATATAATATAATTTTGCATTACTTTGAATCTTTAAAAACTTTTACTCTATTATAGATTCTAATTTTTGATTACTTTGAATCTTTGAAAACCTATATTTTGTATCTTTTCACACTATAATATGTTCCAAATATAAATTATTTTGTTCATAAAGTCTTGTATATCTAATATAATCTCATTATGATGCCCCCCCCCCCCCAATTTGAGATTAAATATGTGTATGCATAGATGAGGATGACCTACCACTATCCTCTTTCTCTCAATAAAATATAAATCAAATAGGATCAATCAACTAGAGCCTACGATACTTAGATGATCATGTAAGAAATATAGTACAGGGTGGCCTATAACATAAATTTAAAGAGGAAAGGATTATAAATCCTAATAATTGACACAAGGATGTTTCTATCACTATATCTCAATACATATATACTATTGTTTTAAATTAAATGACTGAATTGAGGATGGGATAGAAAAATTATAAAGGGATAAGGTGCAATGGTCAACCAAATGGGAGTCTATGTAATCTAAAGTGATTTATGAAAATTCTAATTAATCATATGGATACACTATCTTATTCAATATTTATAAATCCTAAACAAGGATACACACATATTAATTCAACAAAGCAATAAACAAAATAATGTATACTCTACTAAGTAATTAAAGGAAAGAGTGTAGGGATAACAATACTTATCTTGGGGTGGATGTGTTGACACTTAAATCTCCCCTTTGGCTTAAGTGGATATTTAAAATATATGTTTTAGGTTGAATACCTCAAATGCTTGGATGAATACCTAAGATATCCTTGGCTAGGAAATCTAAATGACTCCTATTGAACTTCAATAACACTATAAGATAAGGTTATGACACACCAATTCTCCTAAATAGTACTTACGAAAGATGTGTGAGTGAAAGTATATAAAATAAATGATATGTGATATGGATTGGAATGAATTAAATATGACCCTTATATAGTGTTCTAATACCCTAAATCAACCCTAAAATATAAGCCAATGGCATCAACCCAACTAATATATTTAGAAGATGTTGGCTAACATAGAATGATATTATTTTACTATATTTGGGAAACTAAGTATTTAATTTCCTAATTAGTAGAGGGTCTAGATTAATATATAAAACATACAATATATTATGCCTAAATTAACCTATTGATTTTATAAATCTATACTTGATCAATTAATTACTAAAAATAGCAAGAAAGGGGATAGAAAGTGAACTTGGCTGATTTCTAAATTGAGACAGAGGAATCTATAACTAAAAATTGATGAGCTGACAGTAGACTATTGGAAATAGGACCTATAAGTTTATTTTATACCTAGATAATAGTGCTATAAATTTGACACTTTGGGGTCTAGCGCTATATTAATATTTTTGGCACTATAGTCCTTTTGATCTACTTCCTCTAAGATTTTTGGGTTTGATTCTAATGATTTTGGAGTCTCTGTGTCTAAATTTGAAAGTCTCAATCATTTTTAGAGCTCTGTGTCTAATTTATTTTTTCTCCTAGGGTCCTAGTTCCTCCTTATGCTTAATAATTACTCTTGAATCAATTGGAAAAATGGGTTAGTGTGTATTATGCATTGAATGTGCATTCACACCCCATGTGTGGGAATTCTACCTCCATACCAATACTCCAAAGAGGGATCAAGGCCAATGTAGTTCTCCCAAATTTAATGTGTATTATGAAATCCTATGTATGCAATGCAAGTATTATGTGAATTTTGGAAATCTTGAGATGACTCATGACTTGTGTGAGAGCTTGAGTAGGAAATAACAATGGTTGGATATATGCAGATAATAGGAAGATTTGATTGAATATGCTTAGTGTATTTTTAGCTTGTGAATTTTGAATGATTTCTAACCCTTCTAAATGACCCTTGAATACTATTTTTTAGAGAAACTAATGATCCTTAGTTTTATGACTTCACATTATAACAATAGGGAAAAAGATAAGGAACTGGGTAAATCTGACCATTTGAGGCCAAGACTGACTTGGATAATAGCACTAAAAAGTGGACACCCTAAGGTCTAGCACTATAGTCCAACTTATGGTACTAGTGTCTAAGAGGAAAGGGACCCTAAGGAATAGTTCAATGCCTGGGAGAGGAGTCTAAGATAGTTGGGGTTGAGTATAGAAGGCTTCAGATGATTGGGAAATAGTAAAAAGTATGCCTAGTGGGTTGTGCAAGGAAGCAAGAAAGACCTATGGTTTAGGTGTCACAAATCATGCTCAAGTTGTACAAATTGAATTTTTATGTGATTACATTTCCCCCTCATTTGTTCTAAGTATGTATCAAAGTGAAATACTAGGATAAAGGATAAAAATAGAAGTATACCTGAACTTACCTATGAGGTTAATCCCAAGAAGCTATGTGATGTTGGATTGTGTAGAGTGAAAGCATTTTGTACTATGTAAATATATAAGTAAAGTTCAAGTAGATGTGTTCTTACTAGATATTCTATATCTAAAATAAGAATTTATAAATCTAGGTAAAGAGAGATAAAATAAGAGAAAGTAATGAATACACATCATTGAGTATGTGAACCAATACAAAACCAATTGTGTTACTAGATTGTGCTGAGTGATGTTGGATGTATGTTTGAACCAAGACTTATATTGATGGATGAGCTAAGTGCCTAATCTACTAAAAGGTGGCTCAAGAATGTAAAGATAGGCCCTTTTTCTCTATCATCACAAACTATGTGAAGTTATTAAATCATGCATATGTTAATCGATGTTTGAACCATATGTCTAATCCCTTTGAATAGGTGGCTCAAGAATACAAAGGCTACCTAATATTTTGGCTATATCAGTGCCCCATGATGTGATGTTGAATAGAAAGATACCAGTATAATTTGAATGTCATATGAGATGGCTCATGAATCCCATGAACATGATATAATTTTATAATGTTGACATGGATAACTCAATGTATTTCAAAACTATGCCAATATTAGCCACTTTGAAAGATGGAGATCGGAATTGTATAGAAGCCCCTCTAAAAATGGAATCAAGGCTTAGGAAGCCACTTGAGAACTCAAGTACATGGGAATATAATTTTTATGAAAGTTTACTTGAAAGTGATTCCAACCACCTATATATGGAGTAAGGCATGAAACTACTGGGAGTAGGCAAAAAAAATGTATTGAACTTAGAAAAGAGAAGGCCCATGTGCCACACCCATTGCCCCTAATAACTATTGTCTAGAACATAGATTCTAAACTAAAATTTGTATCAAATACCATGTTTGAACTATAAGTGTAAACCCTCATGCCATGTATGATACCCCATATATCCATTTATTCTAAGAAAATAAGTACTGAAAACTACTATATTATAGACTATACTATTATATTAAAACCATGACTTAATTCACCGCTCTGCCTAGTTTTGGAAAAACTATAAATTTTGCTATCTAGACACTAGCACCAGAAACTAGACACTTCATGGTTTAGTACTATAGTCCCATTTTTGTTGCTATTATCTAGAGCCAAAACTAAAAACTAAACTATTTCCTCTATTATCTACCTAATCTAGCCTTCCTATACTCGATTTTGGAGTCTAGACTATGTATTCTGAAACTACTTTTTTGACCATTTAAGAGCTCTGATCTCTGTGACAAAACCCTCATTTTTTTCCCCCTCTTTTGAGGGTAAGAATGAAGACCTTGAAATTACTTCCCTTAGAACAAGAATCCCTACAAGTGTGTTAAGCTACAAAAATGTTTGATATAGCATTGATATTCATGATCTTAGGATATATCAAAAGTTGTATAGAGAGATTGTTGGATCCACAAGGGTATGCCTAGATAGATATAACAATGTAATATCATGTGCATAAAAATAAAGCTATAATGTGCAATGTTAGTTGTTATTTTTTTAGTATCATGGAGGGATGGAACATGATTTCCATCATGGCATCCAAGAAATAAGGTAAATGCATGATTGGAATCATGGCATTATACACACAAAGAGAAATAATGAGCCAACAAGTATATAAATAAAGAAGCAAGAAACATTGAAGGGTGGAAAAGGGGCCAAATAGACATGCAATGCATGCTCAAATGTCGTATACACACAATGGGAATAATCAAATATTGGAACAAGGGCTGCAAGCATATAGAAGGCACACACAAAGGACATTGGCAAATGTCCAAAGTCATACACAATATAGACAAAAGAAAAGGACATTGACAAATGTCTTATAACACAATCAGGAAGTAAATAGGAATTAGAAAATGTAAACACATCTAGATAATCAATGCAAAAATGTAAGCATGTGAAATATTAGAAATATAAACAAGTATAAAACTATGGAAAGCATGAAGGAGTATACAAGATAGGTGGTATAAGACTAATGTATATGCTATGAAATACAAAAGTGTGATAAATTTTATTGGATGTCAATGTAATATATGTGTAAAAAAGTAAGGTATGTACTACACAATATTTCTAGAGTGTGGAGTTTGGGAATGACATAACCTAAATGGTGTAGTCATGTAGAGTGTGCCCCAAGTCGGTAGATGTATCGATGTGTAGCTAAAATATAGAAGTAATATGCCCCCTCGATGGATGGGGTAAAGCAATGAAGGATTTGGATGTACTACACACACTCAAAGATCAAGTTAATCATGGTAATATAGATAAATCACCAAACAAGTAGCATAAAATAGTGTAGTGTAAGTCCAACATAGTGTTTTAGCAATGTAAGAACATAGATGATGCATATAATTGATATGTTTTTGTATATTTTTACAGTTTTTATTATTTTTTTATTTTTGGAAGAAGTTATGTACAATCATATGAAAGAGATTATGTACAAATAGGCTTGGAATAGGAGATTAATTACAAGTAAGGCTGAGAAAGAACAATACTAACCGATGAGTCTCATGGGAGACTATCATGGTTTACTGTATCAAACAAAGGAATCATGCATGATTTTGAAGCATGAGGGAATGGCTATGAATATGAATCTAAATATTTGGATTTATTATTGGTATCTTGAAAATCATAATAACCTGGATTGTTCCACTCATCATTATCATCTTGATTTTGAACCAATGGAATGTTATTGCTAACTTTTATTATATCTAGATCATTTACTTTAATTAATTATGTCTATGACTGCTTTGTCATATGATGTTCAATAAATCTCAATCCTTGGTGAAAAACATTAGAAACTTCTTGAATAGGAGTAGTGATGCCTTAAACATGCTTGCCTAACCCTTGAACCTAAAAATTAAACTATTGTAGATATTTTTTACCAAACCCATACTATTTGTAAAGTTGAGCCTCATTTTGTAGAGGTAGTTTTACATATTTTTCATGCTTTACCTATGCTTGTGAACCTATTTCTTGTTCTAATTTTGATTTTTTATCATTTTGTTGTTTGGAGATGTGATTTGGTAACCACTTTTGTACTATTTTTGAATTTAACCCTTTATGAATGTGTTCCTATGTAAGTATGGATTTCTTGACTAATTTACCTTGTATAGGGTCCTTATTGTCATTTATCTATTGTATATGTTGTTTAAATCCCAAACATGAATATGTATGATGCCTATGGATTGTATGATATGCATAATAATATCTGGATCTTCTTAGTAGATGTAGAGGAGGTAGTTTGATCCACTTAGATTTAATAAATTCCCTTAGTACCTCACTTGAAATCTTATTTGATCTTTGAATGCTTTTATAATCACTAGTTGTGGAGTTAATATGTTTTTATTTGTTGTTTTGATATGTAACATTGCTTGCAACCAATTGACTAGGTGAAGGTGCATATACATGATTGACACTAAGATGCCTTTGAGGCTTGTGAATTATGATCTAATTTTCCAATATTGTGATCTTTTCATGTAATATATGATTTTATTTTTGTAAATCTTACATTAACTTTCTTATAATAGTGATTTTATCCCTTAGAGTCTCACAAATGCAAACCTTAGTTACTTGCAATTGAACATGTAAGCACATATGTTGAAGATAGTTTGAATAAGCTATAGGTTAGATGTATGCATTAGGAATAATGGTATAATATATACCTTACCTTTTGGAGGAGTGATATCATGCTATCACCCATTTGAGGGAGAGATTCTATCACCTTCTTGAGGGAGAGGAGGAGAAGGGATTTATTTCTTCTACATGAAATATGACATCGAAATAAGAGTAGCCAAGGAGGCATATACATCTAGGTAGAAACCATATATATGGGATAAAATTCATATAAGTGGAGTTATAAATAGTATAGTAATATGATTATAGATAACATTCCACATGAAAGATAGCGAACAAGGGATAAAAATTATGAATTTGTGCATATATGTATAAGAGATTGTGACATGTGTTATGACATTGCTAATGTGTTTAGTATGATAAACTTGTATATTTTTCCCTATAAGTAAGAGAGAGTAAAGGATAGAGAACATGAATTTTTTCATAAAGGCATATAAACTTTTGATATGCATCATGACATTTCAAATACATTTAGTAAGATAATTCTGAACAATTTTCCATATGAGTGAAAGAGAATTCATAAAAAGAACTTTGAAATATTGTGCATGTTTAGCAATGAATTTTGTAATATCATCCCATATAATGAAACATAAACATTAAATTCAAAGGATTAAAAATTTTAATAACATATGATGAAATTCATCATTCATGTACATGATAGGACCAATGACGGTTTCCTTATTTTGTGCAAGAAATGCAAGAAATAATTGTAAATAAGTCAGCGTCACTTTTGCAATTTGGCTATTGATGTAAGGTGATACCCCAAGATAAAATATGACCTAGTGTATGTAAATTAAGGATTTTTAAATAATAATATTGGAAAGTACTATGAATTTTGGAATTTGAAAATGATTTTAATATTCAATCAAAATTTACAACAAATAAGAGGAATATTCTAGAAAATTACTGCAAATTAAGTGATGTAATTAGGGTCTGAAATGATTTTTTTTAAATTAATGAAATAATTTGAAAATTTTACCAAGAATTTGTTGATTTTAACTTGAAAAAAAAATTTAAAATATTTCTAAAATTAGTATAATATTTTTCTAAGTGGTCTGGAAGTGGTTTCATGCAAAAAGTACCTAGTATGTGGAAACTAGGGTTTTAGTGAATTATTGAAAAAATTTCATTGAATTTGTAGTTTTATAATTTTTAAATTATTTAAAAATTATGAAATTTTTTTAAAATATCAAAAATAATTATCCCTAGGGTTTCTAGGGTTTTTGTACAAAAATTTGAAGTCAAGTTCACCAAATGTTTTACGAAATTTGGGAAACTAAGTATTTGATTTCCTAATTAGTAAAGGGTCTAGATTAACTTGGAAAACATGCAAAAAATTATGCCTAAATTAACTTACTAATTTTATAAAACTAGATTTTTGTTTAATTAATTACTAAACATATCAACCAAGGGGATAGAAAGTGAACTTAGCTAGTTTATGGACGTTCTTGAACTAAAAATTGATGAGCTAGTTGGGTAGACTATCAGAAAGAGGACCCACAAGTCTATTTTCTATGTGGATAGTAGCATAAAAATTTGAGAACTTTGTGGTCCAGTGATATAATCTTATTTTTGGCACTATAGTCCTTTTGATTTGCTTTCTTTGATCTTTTTAGGTTTTATTTTGATGCTTTTGGAGGCTCTATGTCTAAATTTTCAATTCTCAATAATCTACAGAGCTCTATATTCAACTTAATTTATCTCTTAAGGTCCTAATTCCTCTTTATGATTTATAAGTTCTCTGGAATCAACTAGAAAAATGGGTTAGTGTATATTATGCATTGAACGTGTGATCACACCCCATGTGTGGGCAGATTGCCTACATACCAATACTCCAAAGAGGGATCAAGTCCAATGTCCTTATCCCAATTTGAATGTGTATTGTTTAATATTATGTATGAAATTTAAGTATTATGTTAATATAGGTAATATTGAGATGACTCATTACTTGTGTGAGAGCTTGAGTAGGTTGGAAACAACAATGGTTGGTTGTATGTAGATAATAGGAAGATTTCCTTGAATGTGCTTAGTGTATTTCTAGCTTGTGCCTATTGAATGATTGACAACCCTTGTAAATGAAATTAAATAGGATTTTATAGGGAAACTAATGAAATGGGTTAGATGACTTCATGTTAGGCTGATAGGGAAAAAGATAAGGAACCAAGGAAATCTAATTATTTGAGA
This sequence comes from Torreya grandis, assembly GCA_037957365.1. Taxonomy (NCBI): domain Eukaryota; kingdom Viridiplantae; phylum Streptophyta; class Pinopsida; order Cupressales; family Taxaceae; genus Torreya; species Torreya grandis. Next base: position 495,663 of record JARHVA010007997.1, on the reverse strand, counting down.
CTAAGAGTGACTTGGAAAATAGTACCAAAAAGTGGACACCCTAGGGTCAAACGCTAAAGTCTAACATATGGAACTAGTGTCCAAGAGAAAATAGACCCTAGGGGATAGGTCTGTGCCTAAGAGAGGAGTCTGAGATAGCTGGGGCTAAATTTGGAAGGCTTCAAATGATTGGGAAATAGGACAAAACATGCCTAGTGGGTTGTATAAGGAAGCAAGAGAGACCTATGGTTTGGGTGTCACAAATCATGATAAAGTTATATAATTTGCATTTTTATGTGATTACATATACTAGGTTGGCTAATATAGTATACAAAGGGTAAAGGTAAAAAACATCTAATATCAAGATGGGTGAAGAAATAATATATATGATATTAGCTAGGCCCATACTATGTAATATAGGGAAGCTAGTAAATCTAGATAATATGTAAAAATGAGAGATAAATGATTAGACACTTAGAGGAGGTAAAATAAATAGTAGTAATGGAATAATCAAGATATAATAGTAACATCTCTTAAAAATCACCATGAGCATTTCTGACCCCATTCTTAGTGCAGCCTTTAAGGTATATAATCAAGGAGATTGATGTGTTTACAAACTGATACAATAGAAAGTTATAGTAAATACTAACATGAAAAATATTATGTTTATATATATATATATATATATATATATATATATATATATATATATATATATATATATATATATCCACTTAAATCTCATGATGTTTAATAATAGTGTAACATGGGATGGTACTTTGGAAAAGAAACATAACAACATAAAATATCATAACTAAAATGAAATGCTAAAATAACTAAAATTAAGTAAAATGAAAATATGTACCTTTACTTACCTTTTTTATTTTAGATAATATTGTGTATGTTTTAGGTTATGGAAGGTTCCCATCGAGAAAAACATAAGGCACACCTAAAAATAAGATAAAATTCCATATTTTTTACAAAAAAGTTAAATGAGAACCTAAAAATTATTTATTTCACTAGGATTATAAGGCATATTTTGATTCACGAAAAGTACCTATGGAAATAAAGATATGGGAAAAAATAGAATCCTACGATAAATAATGAAAGGCTACAAAAACTAAAATTTTATTATAAATAGGTGAAAATTATTCATTTATGAATTTTATATTTTGGAAAATAAGAGGTCTAATTATCCAAATTTAGTGATTTTAGAGATCATGGTTCATAGACAATGAGATGGATGTGTTAGAGTACATATCATAGTTTAAATTAGAGTGTACATGTATTATATGTATCTATTGTTAATTTTATCATTTTGGGATAAAATGAAATAGATTAGTAAATATAGATGTCATGGTAAATCCATGTAAAGTAATTTAGCCCACCAAACATCAAAATGAGGTTAAAATTAGGATGGTAAATTGGTAATTTATTAATAGTCAAAATTAAGGACAAGGGCATTTATTAAGAATGAAGAAAGAAATCATCGGTCTCAATCAACTATATTGGCTAGGCTAATACACTTTCTAATGGAGACCACAATACCCTAGTTGATATTATAAGGTGTGATTAATGTAGTTATGAAAATTTATGGTTGATATTGTATGGTATTGCTCATATAGTAGGTAATTATCCAATTGTTTGTTGTTGTATGCTATGGCTAGTGGTTTTATGATAAAAACATGGACAATGCAATTTATCACTTGGGTGATGCATTATAAAGGATTTGCATGTATAATAACATGGGTTATGGTGAATTAATTATGATGAAATAATGGTTGATATATTAAACTAAATTTCTCACCAATAATATATGTGTCAGATGCCTCAAATGGATTATATGTATATGTGTCATATGCCTCTCACCTTAGATTTTATTACCATTTCTTAGGGTGATGGGATATAATCACTAATACATTCAAGTGGGTGGTGGGTGGGGATATCATTGAAGTGGGTATAATTTTGTATCATGTACATGTGATCTTTAGTATACCTATAACTATGGTGTGTAATAGTCTAGATACTATAGATGGGACATGAGAGCTAGCCCAATAGGATACATGATTATATAGGTATGATGGGTGTAAGTTCATAAAATGATTATTTGAGGTGTACATGTTGGGAATTTTTATATATTAATAATTCCTTAATCAAAATTATTACCACATATGTGATGTGTCATAATTTTCAAGGGATCATGTCATTATAAATTATATCTATGTACCACTCAATGTTAGAGTAAGGCACTATATTTGACATGGGATTAGTAGTTGGAGTGTAATTGATTCATGATTTTTATATCATTTAGAGTAGAGGTAAGTAGACTATGGGAAAAATAATACTATTTTCTATTTGGATATATAAAAGGTTTTTGATGTATAGTCTTATGGGACTACCTCATGATATATATGATTGTCTCCCATGAGTGAGGAGGTAGGATTAATGCCATGTTTTTTGATTGATCTCAAAATCACTAGCTTTGGATACCATATGGTAGAATTGGATTGTGTGGATTACATACATGCGTAATTCGGATGAGTGATCATCATGGTAGACAATAATACATATTGGGAGTTATAGTCATATTACCAACCACTACACATGGCGGGTATACCTAAACCCATGTGGTCACATCCTAGGTAAATTTTTATTTACATAACTATCAGCTCCTTTAATGGTCCAAATATTCTAGGCTTGACATGTTAGAGATCCATGTGGAGTAGGATAATGATAGGTGCTAACCATAGTAACTACAGTGAAATCTCACTAGCCTAGGGTAGCAAGCCAATGAACAAGGCAATATCAATAAATAAAAGAAGAAGGATGAGGTAGAATAGTTGTATCCACACCTTATAGCTGATATGCATACCCTCATGCAACTCCAAAAAATATGTATTTACACTGATGAGCACACAAAGATGTTTGGTGTGTTGAAATGGTCTTGCAAGGGAGGTTCAATGGATTATCACCAACTTGTATCTATGATAAAACTCATGTATTATATATATATATATATATATATATATATATATATATATATATATATATATATATATATATATGTATGTATGTATGTATGTATGTATGTATGTGTGTGTATATATATGTATGTATGTATATATATATATATATATATATATATATATATATATGTATGTATGTATGTGTGTGTGTGTGTGTACACACACACACACACACACACACACACACACACACACATCCTTCAAGGGAGGTTCAATGGATTATCACCAACATGTAGCTATGATAAAACTCATGTATTAGGTGGATATTATTATTTAACTAATAATTGTAAGTTTTTTTTTTAAATTTTATATTACCACTTTCATTGTGTGTGTGTGTGTGTGTGTGTGTGTGTGTGTGTGTGTGTGTGTGTGTGTGTGTGTGTGTGTGTGTTAAGTACTAGTGATAGTGATACTACATATTTTGATATATATATCAGATTTTATGTTTATTTGGTTTACTTTTATCACATATGATAGTATAGGAGGAGATACAATGGAGGACACTAGAGGAGACTACCCACCATAATATCTTTGACGACGTGCTTCCTCAACATGAGTCCAAAAGGATGTCAGATCTCATAACACTAGAAGTTGAGGCACATGATAGAGGGTTTCACTTGGTAAGAGAGGTTGTTAAGGATAATTAGTGATGAAAATATGCTAATTATCATGTGGATACACTAGTAGGTAGGTATGGGATGGGGTAAGGCAGAATCATGGTAATATTTGGCCATAGAGATATCTTCCTGCATGATTATAGTTAGATAAGTAGTCAGGATATAGGTGTAGGTGGCTTGGTTATAGGGATAGGAATAGGGATTAAATTAATAGACTCACACACTAAAATAGTGTTTGTAATCTACATGATCTGGATCCTCCATGAAAAGTGTGACACCTCACTCTTATGATATTGATTAAGGTAGAAGATAGGCCTAGAGCCTACTATGTACTTAGTTTTACTTTTTTTGATGTACATATGATGTATTCATGTATAAAAATGGATTCATTTATAAATATTTATCTTTTTTGACTCATTATATTTATATACATGTGTGACTATGATGTATGAGTTTATTTCCATTCTAACACGTATTATTATTTAATATCATGCTATGGGAAAATGTTATATTATCTACAATGTATGTTTTATTATTTTATATCAAGTTTGATTAAATGCATGGTCAAAAGTAATAAAATATAAAATGATAAATAAATTAAAAAATAATGAATTTAATTCAATATTTAATACAAGTCAAGTTGACCTAAAATAAATCATAAGTAAAAACATGAAAATGATTGTAAAGAATCTTCTATGTAAGATAAATTAAGTCCAAAAAAATAAAATAAAGAACCTCATGGAAAACTAATAATCATAAGTCTCCAATGAGTGAAAACTCAAAATCAATGCTTATTGTCAAATATGATGTAAGGGATCACAACTATATAGATACATTAATATAATTAAAATGATGGTACGGATATTAATATTGATGGGAATTTATGAATATGACAATTAAGGTGTTATTATGCAACTCATAAACAAAAAATTCAAGTAGAATCATAATGGTGAAAAGAAAAATATAAAGTCAGATATGGAGGGATGTGATAAGATATAAGTGATAACCATTAATGGGATGTCATAGGAAACTATGTAAATAAGGAATCAAGGTTCCACATAGGCTATGTATAAATTTATAGCAAAGATGAGACAATCTAAAAAAGTGGGCAAGGATAAGAGCTATTATCATAAATGATCTAAGATACTCCATATGAAGAGCACAAACTTGGAATAAAAATTGAAATGCATAGATCATCCCATTAAGGATATATGAATTAAACAGAAAAGGATCCTACCTTCCCAAAATATGTTCTTGGCTCCTCAAGACCCCTTGCATTTCCATTAATCTATTTGAATATTATGTACTTGTGCGATAAGATAAGTGGTACAAGAAATATAGCAATATATAATGATAAAAATATATAAGACCTCTTAACCCAATCTAATTTCATATCTCACCCTAATGACCTAAGATTTATCATGAGGATAACTATGGAGTTTGAGCTTTGTCTAAATTAGGAGATGTTCCAAGCAAAATCACATATTTTGGTGTGATCTAAATTTTGAGATTTAAATTTTTCCTTTTGATTTTATTTTTATTTTGAGTTGTTTATATTTTTTATTTTTCTTCATAGGGATTCAAAAAAAATAAAAATGGGTGACATACATGGCTAGCCCAAGAGAGCTTACACTTGACTACTAGATAAGAGGAGTTAAAGACTATGGTGACTAAATATTCTTAGAATTGCCTCATGTGGAAGTTTGAAATATCAATACTAATATACATGTGCCTCAAGTGAAAGTAATAATGCATAAAAAGGGGATAAAAAAATATCTATCCATATAACAAATAATGTTAGTACAATGATAGATATGTTTATATTTGACCATAAGGAATTAAAATGGTGCTTCAAAATTGAATAGGCTATGTTATGAAAATATGATATTCATAATACTAGATAATTGTTACTAACCTACATTGGATCTATAAAAATAAGTTATTTTCAAATTCATCCCAAAGAGGGGAATGTAAAAATGGGTCAAAGAATCATAAGGAGACTAAGGCAAGCTGATATAAAATGTGATATACAAAACCCAAAGTTGATACATAATATTCCCAAGTGAAACAAATATTTATTATAAAGTGATTGTAAAGTGATAAAAATAGGACAAAGATGTTGAAATAGTAAAACATTGAAAATGAAATAGAATGTGATATAATCAAGATACATACATCAAGCATCACATATGGTATAAACAATAATAAAAATAAATCAACTCATATGACAATGTGAAAAATATGAACCAACTCAATTATTTTCTCTCAAATTCCATGAAATATATTCACATAAATCATTTATAACATCTAATAAATCCTATTTTATCTGATATCTACATCTAATCATAGTCTCCTTTACTTATTATGATAGTCATGCTAGGACTCCCTAATTCACTAACTATATGAAAAAATGTAGGCATGCTAGAAGGAGTTTTTGGGGGCCCATAATGGGAAAAATCAATGTGAGGAACTTGTGAAATCATTTCACATATATTGTATGATCTAATAAGAGGCTATGATCATACATAATATTTTTTCCTTTATACTAAATAAATCATGTGAGTATTGTTATGAAGGTTGAGTCAATGGCCTCATAATATCTTGAAAATGTTGTTAGAGATATTTACACCTATTTGTATTATATTACCATAATTGTGTTAAAGATAATATACCTTCTCATGTCTAGATATATAATTTGGTGATATATTTGGTGGTGACATGTTAGGGATAATATGAATATGAGTTATTTTAAGAGTAAGTGCATCTAATTATTGCTAAATAGATTTACAATGGGTTGAATAATGCATGTTCATTCCATGAAATGAAAAAACATAGGAGTATCAAACTATAATGGTTGACTATCTATTGCAAGAATTTGGCCTTGTAGCTTATATTGTACAAAAAATATTTGGTATGCTAGATAATATTTGGTTAAGTTAACCAATACTTTTTGAAACTTACAATATGGTTCCTATTCTTAGGTGGGTGGGTGCAGTACACATCTAACCTAGGTCATGAATCATACTAGGGTTTGTTTAAAACCTCATTAAATAGTTCATAATTATTGAAGCATAGAGTGGTATATTCAAGAATTTTTATCTACTTAAGAAATATCTAGTATGCTTTACACTCATGTTGTGAGTGACCATAAAATATGTCAAAGGAATAAAAATGAATTGATATTTTTTAAGGATTCAACCTTGGTTTGGGTCATATCAATTTTTATAACATATCAAGAGGAAGATATCTAAAAGGATGTGAAAACCTAGTAAATTGATATTATCAAGTCATGGATCTATCTTGGAGAATGCTCTAAAGAGGGTAAGAACTAAAAATATTAGTGTGCATGGTATAATTTGGAATGTGATAAATCTCAAACCTATGGACATAAATTGAATGAGGATAATTTTTTATTAAATCATAAATACGGAAAATGATGTCAAATATATTAATGCTAAAATAATATTTATTTTTCTCATAGGAGCACTGAAGAGAAGAACAATAATAGAGGACTTCCATATCTTTATCTTGGGAATATCTAGATAAGTATGGGTCATTAAGGGAATGAGAATAAATTTAATCTATTGTAGTAAGATTGATATTAAGAGTTTCAACCACTATTTTTTTAGAGAAAGAGTGGGAAACATGTTACTTAGGGATAACCATAGAAGTAGGGAATTCATCAGTTGGTTTAATATGAGAATGAGGTCATAAATGAGGAAACTAAGCTAATAAGAGAATTAAAATGTTTTAATATTAAGGTTTATCTCATAAGGATTGTAATCATTACAATCTCATAGGTTAGGTGGTATGTTCCCTATAGATCTTAACATGTACTTTAGTTAGTATTAAGATTACACTTAGAGTATCCAAGATTTTTGATTAATTCTATAGAAGTGACATGGGTGCCAAGACCTTCATATAACAAAGCATGTTTGAATCAACTATCACAAAATTTTAAACTAATTAATAAATTAGGATCATTAAAATGAAATATTATTTATTCAAGGATCATGGATGTTATAGGATATTTCAATGTAAGAGATGCATCCATAGTTTGATCAACTCAAATGGACATTTCTTCACATGGTTTTAAAAACTATCCTCAAACTAAGGCAAAGTAATTTATTTCCTTGTAAGTGTTGATCAAGGAATGAGAATATTATGAGCATAGGGGGGATTTAATTTGGTACTCCCCATTGATTATTTTTAGGATGATTTTGTAATTGTAAAGTTGATTTTGTATTTGCATCATCTGAGCATCACTATTAGCTTCAAATGTAGTCATTTGACTCATTTATAACATGATTTTATGAGGATCATTAGCATTTTGACAATAGGTGGAATATTTATTAGGTCTTTTTATTCACTATATGTGATATTAACATTGGTTTTGGCATGGGTAATTTGAGTACACAAACTAAAAAAGGGCCAAATGTGTTTGTAGGTATACTAGGCATGGTAGATGAAGAGGGGAGTGAGAAATTCACACATTGACTTGCCCCAACTATAATATAAAAAATAGTAGTAAGAAAAGGAGGGATTTATATATAAGGAGACATAATGAGTTGATAACTCACCACAAGGACCTTACCCTTGTGCTTAGGATGTTCACAAGGATATATGATCATTTCATCAGTTTATTCAGGATAGCACTCATCATCCACCTCTCTAATATATCAAGGTGGGTAATATTATTCAATGGTCTTATAATTTAAAGGTGTTACATATCTATTAGATCATGTCAAAGCCACACGATGATTGCTTACATTTTGGTCTTGATTCATGTTATAAGGTAGATGGTTTTTAGTGATTTTATGGGAATTGGTTAGTTCCATTAAATCATGTTGGGTTTTATCTTTAGATATAGTGAATATGTAATCTATAGTCAAAGATAATATATTAACTAATTTAGGTTGGAAAATTTAGTTAATTACACAAGAAATATATGGTATCAATTGAACCTATTAATTTTAGAACCTAAATAAATAAAATTAGACTATACTGGGATAGCCTATATAGTTTGATGATAGGTAATAATTTTATCAGGTTGGTTGATATAGTTAGAAAAAGTAAGGTAAAATTATATTGTATTAAGTTGGTTGATTCAATCAAGGATACATGTATAATTATATCAATTTGGCCAATGTAGTTTTAAAACATAATGAACTATCTCAAGTTGGACAATATAGTTCATATACATAACATATAACAATATTAGGTTAACTGAGATAGTCTATAATAATAAGTGAGCATAAATTTATCTAATGAATTTACAAAAATAAATATAGGAAGGTAATCTAAAATGTATTTTATTGATTTTTAGGCTCTTAAAAATATTGATCCCATTCATAATGTAGTAAACATGACCATAAAGGAACTGACCTTGGAGGATTCCATCCTACTTATGGATACATTATCCTATCTCTGAGGTAAGTTGAGAGTATATTCTTGGGGATAACCACTTACTAGTTCAATACAAAATAAGATAGATGTTTGGATTTATATATCTCAAAATTTATAATCCCTAGTTATTTATAATAAACTATGAGGTGCATGGAAACTAAATTCTATGTATAGTGTTTTTTAATGGCTTGAATATTGGGGAAATACCCATCACAAGTTAACAAATGTAAAATTTAAAACCACTTATCCTAGTGTATCATTAGAATTTGAATCATCAATATTTTCACTAAGTTATAAATAATAATCAAAACAATTACAAAACTTGATAACTTCCACCTAAGACCCTGTGAGAAAACAACTAATGAGACAATAATGCCAAAGACTAAAAAAAAACATAGTGTAAAACCTCATTAGAACTCATATTTTTGGGGATTTATCTTGGATGTATCTTTAATTTGTATTTATCAATGCCAATTACATTGATACATCTCCATTGAAACTCTGGATCATGTTGAATTGGTCACAAGTATAAGATCGATGAATAAGTTATCTCAAAAAAAAGCCAAGGATTCACTATAACTATAAATCTTGAACATGATGAATTAAAATGCAAAAGGGTTTATCTATAAAAAAAATTGGATCAATGAGGACCCTTAATATTGAAATCAAGATGAGTAGTTACATATAAGTCCTCAAATGTGCACATAGATCATCACATGGATCACTAATGTGTACCCTTCATCTCAATCAATATGAAGGGTGGAGGATGATATTTGAAAATATCAAATAATAATTAATATAATACATTCATATTGTTTCCAATATTAAGGGTGGAGGATTCTATTCATAATATCTTTGTGAGAGTCACTATGGGCACTTGATCCTATTTCCAAGATGAAGGGTGGAGAATCATTCCTAAGAAAGCACATAGATAACTAATGTGGTCCCATAATTTTTTTTTAAAAATGAAGGGTTGATAATACTCCTTAAAATATCTCATAGGACTCATTGTGGTCCCTTTATATTATCTCCAAGATGAAGGGTGGATAATAATCTTGTACATTAATTCACTTATCAATTTAATTAACTCACAAAATAATTTTCCACAAGATATCAAGATCCTTTCTTTGTTTGAAGATGCCCACTTGGAGGGAAAAAGAGGAATTAATTAATTTCAATATAATTATAATTATATTTGAAATAGAACCATAATTATAATAATAGTTTAGATAAGGGTAAATTAATAGCATTGATTGATTACAGAAGGGGGAATTATTATATTGACTACAACATAGTAATTAAATAGATTATTTTACCAGAGTGGATAATTAAAAAGAGGAATTGATTAGAGTGGATAATTTAACAAAGAATGATGATTGAATATATCTAATATAGAAAATTGGCTCGCCTAGATATGCCTTGAGCTGAATTTGAACACATATGTTAGATGAACAAATGATTTCAAACTATATTATGTGAAATTATGGGAAGTCATTCCATTTTATGATTTGACACAGAAATGATAAAATTGAAGTGTCTACATTCTCCCCTATTTGATAAGAAATTATGAGATGTGCATGAAGCAATAACTTTTCAAAGAATTAAAAGTCATAAAAATGATTATAGAAAATAATTGATGGATATTAGTTTTGATGAAATTTGATAAAATTACTAGCAAAAAGGTTCAAATATGCCCCAAAGAGACACTTGGTAAGCCTTAAATTCACCCTCAAGGGTAAAGTTAGAAATTTTTTAAGTTGATTGAACCATAAAAATGATGAATGAATATAATATAAATAATAGAGGAGGAGAAAAACGATAGAGATAGGTATAAATGGGAAGTGAAATGGATCTCGGGGCTAAAAATGGGCCTCTAATGAAGAAAAACAACACATGGAGGGAAAAATTTTTGAAATAAAAGGATATATATTCACCCTAGGGTGAAAATTTGGTTCCTTTTCACCTTACCATTAAAAATTTACCTATGAGGTTTTTCACATGAGGTACCTACAAAAATTGGCTCATAAACCATGATCGAGGGCACTTCCAGATCAAGTTTGAGAGTACATGTAGGCATGAGGAATACGAATACTAGTTAGTACCTTTTTTGTTTGTTGATTTAACATTTATGACTATTTATTTCATGTTTAAGTTAGAAACTTGATGAATTCACCAATTTCAAATCGATGCATTTGACCACAAAAATGGTGATTTCATCATTCAAAATGGTGAATTTCTCAACATTTTAATGAATATACCCATGATATCAATGAATTTTTCCCCCAAAATGGTGAAATATCCAAACATCAAAATGATGCAAAGTAATTTTACCAAAACATAAAATTTGTCTAGTTAAACGGTGAATTTTTTTGGCCAAATGGTGAATTTACCATTAAAAATAGTGAAAACATTATGAAAATGCCTTGTAAATGGTGAAATTGAATATATAGTAATGAAATGGCCATCCTATTGTCAAAATCATCATAAAAATTGAGAAATGGCCAAGATACTATTTAACATTAAATTTGTCATATGAATGGTGAAATTAGCTTGTTAAATGGAAAATTAAACTCCAAATGGTGAAAACATCCTAATTAATCAAATGATTAGAAATTAAATAGATAAATATAGAAATGAGAATGTCAAAACTAAAAAGGACTAGATGACATGAGTCTATTATAAAAATAGATGTGATTAGAATGTAAAAATGCGATGAGAATTAAAAAAAATTGATTGAAGTGACTTTGACTCAATTTTAAGATCAAGTAGATGTGATTATAGCTTGAGATCAATAGTCACACATTTTTCACTAGCATTCCATATGGATAGGCTATATATGTTTCTTCTTTGATACTATTGGGCTTCTTCACATAACAAGGATGTTGGATAGTTAAATAAAATAGGTGTTATTCAGTACTTTAGTAGAGTGGTGTATATTAAACACTTTGACCTTTTAGTTACCAAATGGGGAGATTATTGAGACCTTTGAGGATACCTATCACATATTATGAGTGCCAACATGAAGTTGTCTTTTTTATTGGCTTGACTTGAATGATACATAGACAGTGCTAGGAGAGGTGATTGAACCTTTCGATATCAAGATGGTTTATTGGGGATATGTGTATATTAGTGAGATTGAGCTCATTATGGATATATCTTGAGATGAGGCCATAAATGAAGATTTTCTTATACTAGTTGTGTATGATAGTGTTATCACATAGACTTTGCACCCATCTTGATGTTGTAGCTCATTACGTAAAAATTTAATGATACAATGGGGTTGTCTCTAAGAATTAGGACCTTGAATAATTGAGGTGAATCTCTAGAGAAGGACAACTTCATTTCAATAAATTTAGTGCAACTGATAAACTACACACTCATGTGGAAATTCTACTTCTTATTGATCTTACTTCTAAACTAGGGTTTGAATGAGAGGAAAGAGTTTTAGAAATGAAATTACAAAACTAGAAATGATGATTGCACCAAATATTTGTAGTGGATTTTAATGCTTGCTTTAAATGAAAACAATAGAACAATATATACATTAAAATTCATTGGAGAACAAAATCATGAAAATGTGAAACCAAAGGTAATATTGGGTATTTATCATATGAGGGACAATATTTTTTATTTTTAATCAAACACTCTTTCAAAAAGGAAAAATAATACCACAAATTAAATTTTTTGATTGAAATAAGAATAAAAACATCCACAAATCTGATAAATAACCTTTTATACACATAGATAACATAGACAAGAAAGTTACAACATCTAGACAAATTGTTCAAAATGTAGAATAATCTCTCTAACAATAAAAAGATGAATGGGCTATGCCATAGTACCCATATTTATACAAAAAAATCATGTAAGATATTTAGTTAATAAAAACTCTACGCCCAACTCAAAATCATTAAAAATATGAAACTCCATGCAAAGGGGGCATGATCTTCAACTTTAATGGCATCATTAGCAAAGTGAATAAGTGGAAAAAAGAGTATGCAACTATTGGGAATTCCAAGAAACTATTGGAGGTGTGGGAGAACTTGTATAATCTTCATGCAATACCTTCATATTCTTCAATTGACTTGTCGTATCTTCTCCATGCAATGAGGTTCCAAAAGTTAAACTAAAACTTAGAGCAAAAGATAGATTTTAGATAACTTTAGGTTATTTTTGAAAAACCTAACTTGTAATTTTGAATTGATACTTTTACAAATTTTATGTCATCTAATTTCAAAAAAACTAGAAATATAATTTACAATATGTGATTTTTCAATTAATAAACTCAAACATGTCAAAAAGGAAAATGAAATTTACAATTTTATTTTTTACAACTTTCAACCTATCAAAAAGGAACATGGAAATCACAAGTGGATATTTTTTTAAAGGAGCTATTAAAACAATAGTTACAATTTACAATCTACAACTTTATAATATTTTTTACAAAAAAGAAATACAATATAAATAATGTTTTTGATGGAAATAATTAATCTACAACCAAAACCTTTAAAGATTATTTGTCCTTTGCCTATGTATTTTCAATATATGCATAATTTTTTTTGAAGATCTCCAGGATATGATATTCATTTGGACCAAAAGAGTATAGGTGACTTATTTCACATTATATAATTGTGCCAGAGATTTCCCTTTTTGTATCCCTATATACTTGAGTCTCATTCCCCATTTGATCAAGTGTATTATGGTACCTCATAAAATGGTCGATGGAGCTCAAGATGAATGTTGTGTCTCATGATGACTCTCCTTAGACCACTCCTTTGAATTTGTCTTGAACTTCTTTAGCTAAAAGGATCTAGTCTTGATGATTTGTTACTTGTAATGATAATTTATTTAGTAAAAATTCAATATCAAAGAACATACGTATAACCTTGTCATGTATATCCTTATATTTATTAGTACTCTCTATGAGTATTCTTAATCTGAATTGAGCTACTCTATCCAATTCCTCATGCTCTACATCATTTTTTAATATCTTTTCTATAATGAAGATATCAGTTTCAATTGTGTCCATAGATGTAAACTTTGAATAAAATAGGTTAAACCTTTCTATCTCTTCCTGATACTTTCTTATTTATTCTATCAAGGTTGCATGTCCATCCCTTAGGGACTTGTAATAATCCATTACTAATTCAATGACTTTGTTTTACTTTGAAATGAGTTCTTTTACCCATTCCTTTTAGACATGACTATTATGCAATAGATGAATGCATCATTTAATATTTTGAGTCAATGCCTACTTGTCTTGAGAGTGAGGTCAAGGTAATAATTGAAAACTTTGTTTACTTGGTCAGCTACTATATTTAATCTTGGGAAGGCTCTCCCATTGGATAATATGTAGACTATATAAAAATTCATATAGAACTTCTATATATTTTGGACTTATATTAAATGATTATGGATGGAGTCACTTATCAACCATGCCTATTTCATGTATTTCTTGTTTTTATGGATTACCCATATGTATTGGTACATCTAGTCTTGTAATATCATGGCATCGTGGTTTCTAGTGACTCTATGCAAGAGTATGATTAAATCCCCAACTTCATCTTTAAAATCTATTCTTGATATTGTTTTGGGTAATCTTTTGGATGTAAGCCTAGAGACCCTTATACATCCAATGGTGTTATCTTGATAGAATTTATTTGATGATTCAAGAGTTATATCAAGGTAACTCTCATATCTAGGTATCAATAACATTAAGTCTATGAAATTGAGGTCCAGGTTTAGAATCCTTTCCCCTTTATCATTTATAAATTCTCTCTTATTTGAATCACAATGCTTTAATAATGTGAGCAATAGCTCAAGGATTTTTAATGATAGGGGGAATACTATTGTTTGAGTTAGCCCATAATCGTAAATGCTCTAAATCTAGTCATTTTTGAATTTAGCATTCACTCTAGTCCAAAAATCACCTAGATCAATGTGACATAGGTTTGTGTTCATTATATCATTTTTTTTGGATTCTAACCTGAGTGGGATTTTGGATCCCTTGGATTTTAATTTCATCTCTTTCCTAGACATGAATTTTGGAGAAATTTCTAGTGGAAAACCAACTGTAGAGTTGTCAAGTTTTGAGGGTACAAAACATAGGTGTAAGCTCTAATGGAGATTGGGGTAACAAAAGTAGGGAAAATTTTTGGCAAATATTATGGTTTCAAAAAACACTTACAACACCTGGTAGAAACTCTAATGGGTTTTAGAGTTGCAAAGTGCATTGGAAAAGACTACAGAGTTGTAAGGTTGTAATTTTAGATAGAAATCTTGCAGGTTGTGGAATTGTTTCAGTATTTGAAAATTCCATGGGGACTATGAATGGAATCCTCAAGAGAATATTTGACTAGTTTTCCTATGCATTTTATAACCTTATATTTTATAATGATAATAAAAAGGAATGAATTGACTCAACCTAATATTGCTTGATAGAACAAGCAATACAACTGGAACACTAGCCAAATCTAGATGTGAGACCAATAGCAAATACATTCACCATGAAATAATGAGATAAAATTTGAGCACACCATAACATAGGTATACCATTTAAAAACCTCATGAATAGGTAAAAAACCCACCAATATTATTCATTATTTGAGAAATAAAATATACCCAATACAAGCTTTCTCTTCTTTCTCTTCTCTCTTTTTCATTACATCTTACAATATAAACTCTTTATTATATAGGCAAGATAATATGCCTATTATAAATGACATTTTCAAACCACCACATTAATGGTTCCAACCTTTCCAAAGGTCATTTAATATATTTTATTTTGTATTTACACAAGGATAAACTCATGATAAATAATTAAATATATTATTATTTAACCAATGTAATTTAATATATTAAACATACATAGATAACACCACTTAACCATTAATTTCTCCAATAGTCCCTCTTAATGTTAAGTGGTAATACATGGTGATTTTCAGGAGGTAACAACATAATGAACTTACACTCCATGAACCATCCACATTATGAATTTTATGAGGTAATAATTGAAAGAAATATCCTTCATCATGCCATAGTCACATTTAAAGGAATTATGCTATGTAAACATAGTCACCCAAAGGTATTATACTATATAACCACAATCACATAGTCACCATTAAAGTAATCACACTACACAACTATAGAAACCTAAATATATTACACTATGTAACCATAATCACATAGTTACCTTTAAAGGAATTACACTATACAACCATAGATACTTAAATGTGTTGCACTATGTCACTATAGGCACCTTTAAAGGACTTAAATTATGTTATCCTAAACCACTTTAAGTTAATTTAGGCTAGCATGATCATGAGACTACATCTCATAGTGAGAATACATCCCATAATTTTTCATGAATAATCAACCAAACATATTGGAGTCTTTTATTATATAAATACCTCCATGCTACTATGTGTTGGGTAAAATGTATACTTCCATATGAAGTTTACAATGAAAAGTATATAGATATATAAGTAAATACATGACCCACATGGATTTTAGGAAGTGACATTTTCATACACACTCCTGTTCAATGGCAACTTTGATAAGCCCAGCATTGAATGAACTTCAATAGGCTCTAGTTTGTTGGTGTTGCATATTATTTTTCACTAACGCTATACAATTTTGACTATCACCAATAAGGTTGGTACAATGAGGAACTTCCACACAATGTTCTTCTATCATCCTCCATAACCACAAGGATTCTTTAGCAACTTCCACATGAAGTGCTCCAAGTTATATCATATATACCAAACATAAACACATATCTAGAAGTAGACTCATCATAATATGGATAGAATAAAAATAACCAAATAAATTAGTATAAAAAAAATAGTATAAACCAAAGTTTACAGTTCTTTTATATATCAAAGTATTTTCTTTGCTAATTTTCAATGATCCAAGTATATATCCTACATGAATATAGAAGAAAAACCCACATCTTATGAAATATCTATCCTAGTAATGGTTAGATAAATCAAAACACCAATAAGATATTTTTAAATAAGGGTTAACTTTATTTCACATAGTTTTTGGATCAAGCTTTAACACAACCTTCAATAAGAGTATATGTACACTTAAAATCAAGCATATTAAATGTAACAAGTAGGTTATGTGATGCACATTAAATAAATTCATTAATAATTTAATACTAAGTTAACCAAACATTACATTTATTATAAGAAATAATTCATATTATAATTTGAGTCATGAATATTATTTTCTTCCTTTTAAAGTTGACACTACAAGTTTGTGTTTTATACTAAATTGACAAAAAAAAGTTTAGAAAGCAAAAATTTTAATGTGTACTTTATTTTGCAATAAAAACACAAATTATAGTGATTAAACAACACTAGCCACTTTAGTTGATTTCAAAACAATTCAAAAGCACAAATGATTACAATAAGGATGAAAGTTGTAAGTCTCATAAAAGTGGACACAAGTGCCATAAATAGTGTCAAAAATTACAATATTTGACCAAATTGTTGTAAAAATAATATAAGGAGGTTTCAAATCAACTCAAAGACCTTCTTAATGTATCTAAAATGTGATAAAAGCTACAAATTGATTGGTTATATGACTATGGTTGACAAGTAGTGGATAAGGTCAAAAGTTGAACAAATTGTCGTACACAACGCACATTCCCATATGAATGATCACGTACATTTAAAAAATATTTTTTAATGATAAATAAAGCTTGGTACTAAAATAGGAATGAAGGGATTTAAACACAAGACATATCTCCTATAAGTGTACTTAGCAAAATGAACCTAGCCAACTCACCCACTAAAAATGTTAACACAATAAATGCACTAACTTATGTTTAACCCTTTTTTAGTCTAATTTTTATTTAAAAAATAAATAAATCATAATTAAATAATTTTATTAAAATAATAAAATTCAAGCATTTAATTTAAAATTTGAAAAAAAAGGATTTTGAAATGCATAGGTGGGGTCCACTGCTTGGGTGGAAAAAAAGCATTAAATTAAAAATTCATTTATTAAATAATTTATTTAAAACTATTGAAATACCCATTAATTTTCCATTTGCATACACATACCAAATTAATGGCATTGAAAGAAGATGCAAGGGAGCTTATAAGAACTATAGAAGGCCAAAATGGGTTCTATAAAGCTTGTAACAACCTCCAAATGGTCCTCCAAAGCACATGGAACCTTAAAAAATTCATTTTGAGAACATAATCTGATTTTGCAATTTTTTAGGCCATACTATGATGCCTAGGGAAGGTATAAAAACCAAAACTCTTCCTTGTTTCTTCAAATAACCTTCTAGATAGTTTGTTAGTCTAAAAAACAAGACAAGCTTAATATTTGTAATGCTTACAGAAACATTTTTATCCTATTTTAAGATTCTTAATTAGATATATGAGATGAAAATTGGCTTAAAATATGAAAAATTGCATAGATCTGAGATCTCTGGGCTTTTAGGAGAGGAAAAAGTAGAATAACTTACTTCCTATAGAATTAGAAGCTTGAAAAAACATAGGAGCATACCATGACTTGGAATATGGATGAATATGGTATTGAACATATGCCAAAAACATGATCTTTGATTTTACCTCTTGATCACACATCAATGGGATCTAATACCATGATAAAACAATCAATACAATTGTAACACTAGCTAGATATAGATGTGAGACTAATAGCAAAGACATTCACCATGAAATAATGAGAGAAAAGTTCAACACACCATAACACAGATATACCATGGGAAAAGCTTATAAAGAGGTTAAAAACCTACCAAGATTATTCATTATTTAAGAAATAAAATATACTCCATACAAGATTTATCTTCTTTCTCTTCTCTTTTTTTCATTACATCTTTCAATATAAACTTTTTATTATATAGGCAAGGTAATCTACCCATTATAAATGACCTTTTCCAACCACCACATTAATGGATACAACCTCTCAAAAAGGTATCTATTATATTTTATTATTTATTTACATCAGGATAAACACACGATAAATAATAATTTTTTTTATTATTTAACCAATTTAATTTAATATATTAAGGGTATATAAATAACACCTCTTAACCATTAATTCTTCCAATATTGCTAACACAAATGACCCTACACAATACTAGGAAAATAATCTAAAACACTATCTCGATGCCAACCAAAAAAAACCTAAAATTTCATGAAATACTATGACACAAAAACTATCTTGGATAACAAAAATGATATCCAAAAATGCAAGAGGAAATAAGAATACCATGCAGGCAGGAATCAATAGAGTCATGGCTTGAATGTGTGGATTTAATGCATGGCTTTAGAGCATGGTGGCATGGATTTAGGTTTCTTATTAGGGTCAAAGAGATCCAATCTTCATAATTTGTAAATTAATAGTGAATTATAATAATTATAATTTCATTTATATAACCACTGCAATAAATGCCCCTAGGTCAGTGATTGGTAGGAGGTTCAGATATCTAAAGTTTGGGAACAAGTTTGAAACTTTAAAAATTTGAAATTTGTGCTTTGACATCCACTTTTAATAAGATAACTTAGTTATTTTAAAATGTGAAGGTGGAACTCAGGGCACATTTTGTAACTTTGCAAGTTGTAAATTACAACTGGAGTTCCAATTTCTATAGAAAGGGTAGTCAGTGGGAATCAAAACTCACATTGTAATTTGCAACTTTGAAAGATGTAAATTACAACCAAAATTCTAATTTTTGGTTGGAGTGATGAATTATATGTGGAGGTTGGGAATTAGTTTTCAAGTTTACAAGTTGTAAATTACATTTCAAACTCTAGATTCTATCAAGATATGTTTGTTAGGAAGCCAAACTCTATTGGCAAGTTACAAATTATGAATGGGGTTAAATTTTAAATGGGCATGAGTTATGTGGAAATCAAAGGATTAGAATAAATTTTTAATTTTTTATGTTTTAAATTGGATTCCAATATTTGGTTTTCATTAGCTATGAGTATAGTGGGAAGTAATGGTCTAGATGCAAGTTGTAAATTATACCTAAATCTTTGGTTTCCATTGGGATTTGGGAAATGAGTGTCCTAGGTCAATTTAAAGCATTTTTCCAAAAAAATAATGGGTCTCTCTTAGGGTACTTAACATTTTATCATTTTTGGGACAAAAATATCAACATTTTTGGCAACCTCTATTGAGTGATTGCCTTCTAATCATTTTCTTTCTAGTAGCCTTATAGTTCATTAGGCATAGAGTCATTTTAAGATTAACACGATTAATTGGTGAAGAATAAATTTAGGGTTTGCCTAAATAAGAATGAGATAGGGAAAAATAGAACAAATTAAGGAAATAATAAAACTCTTAATGAGTTGACCTATGCAAAATCACTTATTGGAAAAAATAACTAACCCTAATATATACAATATTTTTGGAATGAATTCAAATCTCAAAATCAAGGTTTGAGGTATATCCCATTGACTGGGATAGATAGTTTTGATCCATTGAGCTTAGATTGCTGGAATGCATTTTCTCATTTACATTGAGTTATAATATATGGACCACTCCATATTACATCAAACTTGGTGTGCTTTCCTAGTTTAGCTCTTTCAAAATCCCATTTGAGAACTATGTCTCCTTAATTGAATCTACTATCAAATGATTTTTTCCTTGATAGTTCTCTTTTTTTGAGCCTGATTTACTTCCAAAACTTTCATTGAATAGTTCCTAACTTCTTCTAGTTCTATGATTTTTGCTACTAATACTATCATTTCATCATTTTAAATTAAATCCAATTGATGATTAAGTTTTATGGATGGTAAATAAATTAATAGCATGAATCCAACTTCCCTTCCATATACCAACATGAATGGAGAATTAATTATGGCTCTCTTGAGAGTGATCCTATTAGCCCACAATGTTGATTTCAACTTTGTGTGCTAGGTCCTTTGGTTATATTCCATTGTCCTTTTGATGAATATTATGATATTTTTGTTGGTATATTTAGTGAAGACACTACCCTATAGGTAATAATTGGAGAAGTAATCAGGTATACATTTTGATTTACATCCCATTTGCTTACTTGAGTTCCCACAAAAAATTTGGCATTGTGTGAGATAATGGTCTAAGGAAAACCAAACCTTGTGACTACACCATCTATGAATTCTAGGATAGATGCCTCTATGGTATCTTTTAGTTGAAATGATTCAGTCCATCTAGTGAAATAGTTAGTTACTATAAGGACCCATTTGTGGCCTACACTCAATGGTGGATTCAACATACCAATGAAATCTAATCCCTATTGAGTAAATGGTTGGTTACCTTGTATTGGTTTGAGAGAGAGAGATACTAATCTTTATTTTCCTATGAAGTAAGCACACTTCTTGTAGTTCCTTACCCATTCATTGGCATATTTGAATATGTGTTGTCAATAATATCCCCCTCTCATAAGTTTGATGGTCATGGTTCTTATAGATAAATGTCCACCTAATGGACCATCATGAAATTCTTTGATCACCTTGAGGAATTAATTATGCTTGATACATATTATCATGACTCCATTCATATCTTTAGTAAACAATATTCCATCAACAAGAACATAAGGAATGGATTGGAATATGAAATACCTTTTCTTAGACTATTGTAAATCATACATGTACTTGCTAGTCCACATGAAGATGGTCATTTAATGGATCCATCTATTGAATAGAGGTGGATTGGATGGTTGGGATGCACTTTGATCATATACTACATCAAATACTACTTCATCAATGTTAATAACATAAGCTATTTATTCACATAAGCCCTTTCCTTTTACAAGCTTTGTAATTTTTATGTTCATGCCATATTCCATGACCTTTGTGATCCATCTTGCTCTTTTTTCATTTATTTCTCAACTCAATAGGAACTATTTGACACTTTGATGACTAACCATTAGATGAATTTTATTATTTGAGAGCATATGCTTAAATTTTCAGAGAGCTTTAACTATAACATATACTTACTTCTACACAAAACTATAATTTTATTCATAATCCTTAAAATTATGACTAAAAAAGATATTGGTTGTTCCAATTATTATTTATTATGTTGGGTTAGAATAGATAATATATTGCCTTCCCCTCCAAAATCATAAAGAATGAAATATTTCCTATATTTGGGGTTGACTAGGGTAGGAGCTCGAGAAATAACCTACTTGATGGATTCAAAACTCTCTTTTCCTTATTGTTTCTATCTTAAATTGATACCCTTCTTAAGTATTGTAGTAAAGGGCTTGGCCATAGAGGAAAAATTTAAAAAAAATCTTCTAACAAAGTTCATCTTTCCTAACAAAAAATTTAATCCATTTTTATGGTTTGAAAGTGCTAATGCAGATATAACACTTATTCTCTCTAGGTCTATTGCAAGACCCTCTTTTGAAACAATGTGTCCTATTAGTTTCCCTTTTTGAACTATCAAAACACACTTTTTTGGATTGAGGGAAACTCTAAATTATATACACCTTTCAAAAAATTTCTTGAGGTGATCCATGTGTGCATCAACATGTTTTGAGTAAATAGTGATGTCATCTAAGTATACCAAGATTATCTCATTTATAAAACCTCTGAAATCCATATTCATAGCTATTTAGTATGTAGTAACAACATTAGTTAGACAAAAGGCATCTTTTTATATGCATATGTTCCCCATTTTTTAGTGAATGTATTCTTAAATTGGTTTGATTTCTACACTAGGATTTGGTTATATCCAGAATAACTATCTAGAAGGAAAAACATTTTAGATCTTGATATAGTTTGAATAATTTGTTCCATGGGTGGAAGGGGATAATGATCCTTTAGGGATGCTTTATTTAGGTCCTTGAAATCTACACAGAGCCTGATTTTACCATTCTTTTTCCTTACATGGACCAAATTAGCAACCCAAGATGAATTTTTGATAGGGAAAATGATATTAGCCTCTATTAGTTTGAACAACTCACTCTTCATCAAGGGTTATATTTATGGATTGATTGGTCTCTATTTTTTTCTAACAGGCTTGGCATTTGGGTCAAACTCTATTGTGTGTTGGGATAGGCTAGGGTCAATCCCCCTTAGATATTGATAACTCTAGGAAAAGTTATCATCAAATTGTTGACACAACTCATTAAAATATTGTTTTAGAATCATTACATACCTTTATAATATTCAATGCTTTTCCCTCTGAGATGACTACTAGCTCATAGTCTTATTCATTGACTATGATGTTCTTCTTTTCACATTTAAAAAAGTCATCTAAATTGAATATACTCTCTAAAGTAACAAGGCCCATGGGTTATTTCTTTGTCTTCAACTTAATGATTAGATCCCCATATTGATGTTGGAGTCTTGATTGGTTTTTATTAGATAATTTAGCTTCCTCTCTTAAACTAGACAGTTAGTTACATTATTAGGAACTAATGGCCTTACTATCAACTTTACATGCTAGCTATTTTCTTCTTTATTTATTCTGGAAAGTTATATTTGGATCCTACCAAGACCATATAATTAGCATATTTATTTTATACTCTTTGTACTACTTGAATTTTTAAATTGGTAAAGTATTTTAATAGGTCCCAAACCTTCTACTTTTAATTTTTTAGTAAGTTATTATTGGTTATGTTTCTAGATCTCACTTGGTGAAAAATCAAATCACTATCACCAAATAGTCATAGGGACTTTATCTCTTTGTCCTTGGCCAATTGTAGACCTCAAATCGAAGCTTCATATTTATCTATGTTATTTGTGCAGTGGAACTAAAGTATACAAGAATATAAATAACTCTCCTTTTGTGGAGAGATCAAAATAATACCTTCACCTTCACCATTCCTACTTCTTAAACCATCAAAAAATAGTTTCCATATTCCTTGAATATCTTTATCTAGTTTTACAATATTCAAGATGATTGCATCATTTTTATGAATGCAATATGTACCCAATCCTATTTCTTATACATAGTCATAAGGATCAAATTGGATAGTTGATCCTAATTAATCTAGATGAGTGTTTATGATTTCTTACATATGTGTTGTAGATTCATGATCAATCTCTTCTTCTTGATCCTACAATGTATAATTCATGTTGACAAGGATAGGAGTGTATGGCTCAATGTGGTCTTTAGCAATTGGCTCAACGCTCATTATTACTCTTGTTCTATATCTCATCCTAAGTAACATGTGATACTAGTCATTAGATAGATACCCTCCCATTTTTCTAATGAAGTCTCATGAAAAGAAAATGGAAAAATGAGGGGGGAGATCAACAACTGAGATATCTTAAGAAATTGACAATCTTGGACATGCATGGATGGTGAGGTTTAAACATGTTATTATCCTAACTATTTAAACAACATTCCCATTAAATTGAACTACATATTTTTAGATAGTCATATACTTAATACTGAGAGCATCAACTATTTTCTTGGGCATAACAAAACTACTAGACCCTAAGTCTACCATGTAATTATGAATGATATGCTTCCCAATTATGAGTTAAAGATATAAATGGGGAAGCTTATCATTTTTGCTTGATTTGGTGTCAGTTTATGGTTGAAATAAATTAATTATATCTTTAGGTACCTTTACAATAACTTTTTCTATTATTTGGAAGTTTTTCAAAGCTTCTTATAGCAAATCTCTTTGTGTTGTAATGGACTACAATGTTTCCTACATAGTGACATTCGAATTAGTCTTTTTCATTTAGTTCAACAATACTGAAAGGAATGTTAAAAATATTTATTTGTGTCTTTGTGGGAGATATGTCTTTTTTCATGAGATTTGGGGTTATCACTTTTGATTTTGATTAGCCCATTATCATAAAAGGTGGCTTCTATATTATGTTTCCTTTTGTATATTCTTGTACAACTTTAGAAGTTGTAGTTTGTTCCATCCTAGGGGGTTGATCACTTTATATTGATCTTTTATTTTAATGTGTAATTTTTAACTCTGAACCACCACCATTGAATAATTCCTCCTCTTTATTTACACCACAAAATTGCTCCTCTTAGCAATTCAAAATATTAGCCTCATTCTAAGCGAGTTCATGTGTATATTTCTACTAGGAAGTGGCTTCTTCTTGCTATTATTGAAAATTTGATATGCCTTGTATTATCAAGGCTTGATTGATGACACCATTAGGACAAGTTTCTACTTATGTGGTTGAGCACAAGGATAACACTACTCATACTCTTGAGCCAGGTTGTTCTAAATAAGAATAATAGCTTTGGAAGTACCTAGTGTAGGTAGAGAATGGATATTTGGAGGTTTCGCTTTCATGTTTTGACATTGTGGCTATGAATTACCTTTGTATGGATACTTTTTGGGTTGGTATGCGTGGTTATCTTATTTATAAGGCCTATGGTTTGATATTGTTGTCTTTTCATTGCTACTAACTCATAGACAAAACTCTTAAGTAGTGATTTAACTTCATACAAATCATTAGTAAGAGTGGGAGTTAAAGTTGGTGATTTACTCATGGTGGGAAATGGATTAATTATAGGTTTTTTAGGAGTTATTTATATAAATAGAGGCATTGGTGACCTTGGGGCAATTTTTCTATCTTGAATCAAACAATTTTATACCTTTATTATAATTTCATTGGCATTGGGAATTGTGATGCCACCCATTGAATGAATAATAATAGATATATCATTACTAAAATCTCTTAAGTAGTATAGGAAATCATTTTTTGGGGTTGGCTTGACCAACATTAGAATTATATTCTACGTCTTTTGAAAGTAAAAATTAAAATCAATCATGAAATCATGAGGATCACATTAAATAGTAGTTAGTTATTTAACCAGGGAGAGGTGGTCACTCTTATCTTCAAATTGCATGTGTAGTGTAGTCCATAAGTCATCCCAAACATGGATGGAATTGAATTCCTCTATAGTATTACAAGGATTTACCCTTAAAAGAGGATACTAAGAATCTAATTATAACATTATCTTGTACTATATTATGAATTGAAAAAAGATCAAAAATGTCTTGTATATGTTCCATAGGAGTGGTGGAAGAGTAAATAATAAAATATGGAAGGATTTTTAAATTTGAGGTAGCTATATCATCACACTAGGCCAACTAAGGTGGGATGCCTCCATTGAAGGCTACAAAATTTTAATTTATCATAGCCATAATAGGAGGTATGAAAGTATTGGGGATATTTGAAGGAGATGAAAATATATTTTTAGGATATAGTCTATTGTAAAGTATGACTGATCTTGATCCTTTTAATATGGAAATGACAATTCTAAAAAATCAACTTTCTTACCTTTAATATATGATCTTATTTATTTCTTTGGCATACATAAACATTGAAATCTTTAATTAGTAAGTCAATGGAGTCACTAGGTGTGTTTTAAATATGTATGAGTCTCATAAAAAAAAATTTGAGAGTAACACCACTCTCTTTATTAATAATTTTTAGGTCCCACTGGGCATGCCAAAAATTGTTATCGCATAGATTTTGCATCTGTCTTGATGTTGTAGCTCATTATACAAAAATCTAATGATATGATGGGATCACCTCCAAGATTTATTCCCTTGGAAAATTTAGGTGTACCTTTGAATAAGGTTGGATTAACTTCACTAAATTTAGTGCAACTAATAAACTACCAGGTCATGTGGAAATTCCACTTCTTAGTGATCTTGCTTCTAAACTAGGGTTTTACTGAGAGAAAAGAGTTTTAGAAATGAAATTACAAAACATGAAATGGTGATTACACCAAATAGTTTTAGTGGATTTCAATTATTTCTATAAATAAACAAAATATAACAATAAATATATTCAAATTTATTTGAGCATTAACTTATGCAAATGTGAAACCAAAGGTAATGTTGGGTATTTCTCATATAAGGGACAAGATCATTTATTTTTAATTAAAAAATATTTCAAAAAGGAAAAATAATACCACAAATGAAATATCATGACTAAAATAAGAATAAAAACATTATAAAATTTTATGAATAACTTTGCATATAGAAAGATAACAAAAAAAATAAAGGCAAATCTTCAATCTATTCTCATTTTTCATGTTACAGCATGTAGAAAAATTATTCAAAACACAAAATAATCTCTCTAATAGCAAAAAGATAAATGGGCTACACCATAGTACCCATATTTTTACACAAAAATCTCATGGAAGAGATGTAGTTAACAAAAACTCCATGCTTAGCTCAAAATCATGCAAAATCTGAGACTCTGTGCAAAGGGGGCATGATCTTTAGCTATAATGACATCCTTGGAAAAGTGAACAAGTGGAAAAAAGAGCATGCAACTGATGGGTATTCCAAAAAAATACTAGAGGCATGGGAGAACTTGTAAAATCCTCATTCAACACCTTCCTCTTCTTCAATTGACTAGTTGTAGCTTCTCCATGCAATGAGGTGCCAAAAGTGAAACTAAGACTTAGATCAAAAGATAGATTCTAGATAACTTTAGGTTATTTTTAAAAAAACTAACTTGTAATTTTCAATTGGGAATTTTGAAACTTTTAAGTCATCCAATTTTGGTAAAATTGTAAATATAATTTATAATATGTGCTTTTGTAATTAAGTAACTAAGACTTATCAAAAAAGGAAGTGCAATTTACATGTTTGATTTTTACAACTTTCAACCTGTCAAAAAGGAACATGGAAATTACAAGTGGCTCTTTATTTAAAAGAGTTGTCAAAATGATAGTTGAAATTTATAATCTACAACTTTACAATATTTTTTACAATAATTAAACATAATATACATAATGTTTTTGATGGAAGGAATTAATTTATACCCAAAACCTCTAAAGATTCTTTGTCCTTCTTTGTTTGTGTCTTTTCAATATATGCATCAAAAATCTTGAATATCTCTAGGATATGATTTTTTCTTGGACCAAAATATTGTAGATGGATTATTTCACATTATCTAATTATGTTGGAGAGTTTCCTTTTTCTAGCTCTGTATACTTGGGTCTCTTTCCCCATTTGATCTAGTGTATTATGGTACATAATAAAATGGTGGATAGATCTCAAGTTGAATGTTGAGTTTCATGTTGACTCTCCTTCGACTACTCCTTTAAACTTGTCTTGAATTTCCTAGGCTAAAAGGATTTGGTCTTGATGATCTATTACTTAACATGATAATTTATTCATCAAAAATTCAATATCAAAGAGAAACTCTATAACCTTGTCATGTATAGCCTTAGATTTATTGGTAATCTATGTGAGTATTATTATTATTCTAAACTAAGTTGCCCTATCTAATTCCTCATACTTTGCATCATTTTTCAATATTTTTTTTGCAATGAGGATATCATTTTTAATTATGTCTACATCTATCAACTTTAGATAGAATAGGTTCAACCTTTATTTCTCTTCCTAATACTTGCTTATTTTTTCTCTCAAGGTTGCTTATCCATCTTTCAATGCCTTGTAGTAATCCATTACTAACTCAATGACTTTTTTTCCATTTAAAATGAGTTCTTCTACCCAATTATTTATCAAACATGACTATGATATAATAGATGAATACATCATTTACTCTTCTGAAGTGTTGCCTACTTGCCTCAAGAGTGAGGTGAGGGTAATAATTAGAAGCAATTTTTACATGGTCAACTGATGTATTTAATCCTATTAATGATCTCCCCTTAGTTAATATTTAGACTATATAATAATTCATATATAAATTCTTTATTTTCTAGACTTTCATCAGCTACTTATGGATGGAGTCACTTATCAGCTATGCCTAGTTGATGTATTACTTGTTTTGATGGATTAACCACATGTATTGGTACATATAATATTTAAATATCTTGGCATCAGTGATTTTAGTGACTCTATGAAAGAGTATGATTAAATCCCCCACTTCATCTTTTAAAATCTATCATTCCTAGTGTTTTGGGTAATCTTATGGATGTAGGCCTAGAGACCTATTGACCATTTTGACCACAAGTCAAAATGGGTCAACCGCCTATAGTCAAAAACTTATATATGGGTCTAACATAGTGTCATATCATGTTTTTTAGTTAATTTTATGTAATTTAATACCTTTTTAGCCTTGGTCATATTCTAATTAAGTCTTATGTAAATATGAGTCACTTAGGGGTCATTTTGGGATCTTATATGGAAATAACAAGTTTTCATGGTGTTTGAGTAGTTCAGTGCCATGTATGAAGTTTGCATATATCTCAAGAAATTATTGGATCTATATAAGATTAATAAAAATCTCATAACGCAACTATAATTGGATCAGACCATCATAGGACGTCAGGTAGATATACATGGGTCACCTCACTTATGCATATTATAAATGTGTTTAGAAATCCATATGTGGCCAAAAGATCACATGCAATCCATGCCCTTAGTTCGAAGAACATCCCCTAAAAATATGGTGTCTTTAAAATCTCTCCATATTGATATATAAATATTTAAAGTTGAACAAGTAGATAGTGATGGTCATGCAGACATCAATGATGGTCACATGGACATCAAAATAAAGCTCAATAATTAACCATTAGGGTTCAAATTATGATGGGTGTGTGGATGTCAATGATGGTCATGAAAGCATCAATTATAGTCATGCAAACATCAAAATAAAGTCTCATAAAGTATCCATTTGAATTTAAATTGGAATAGATCCAATGGTTGTTATTCTAATGTACATCTAGATTTGATGATGCGAGGATAGTCTAATAGAGTTAATGGGTTTAGAAAAAATCAATGATACACAGTCAATCATATAAATCAAATAAATCATGTGAGTGAGAGTCAAAGTTCAAATATATAATATTAAGTGAAATGCTACCAAATGTCATAATATTAGGACCCTAGATTAATGATCAAAGACTAGTGTTGAAGGTTGAAGTAAATAAACTCTAAATGAGATCGACAAAGCAAATTTGATCGAGTTTCATATGGGCAAGATGAGGCTACATGTCCAAATGATGATAAGCATATTTGAAAATTAAATGAGTGACATGGAAAGGGAATGCCACATAGGTATCCATCTAAGATCAAGGATTCTATATCGGAGCAAGCACTTCATATTCATATACTACCATGAAAGCTTAGTCGAGATCCAAGGTGAATACTGACTACCAGATGTGAAGATTCAAAATCCAAGAGACCAATGAGTGACTATGGATGATGAATACAAGTGTCTAGAAGATATCTGTTAATTATGAAAATGTCTTATGACCATTATAGCATAGGTGTCAACACTCCCTAGTCTAATTTCAAGTGCTTGAGTTGATGATCCATGATGATGGTAGTTTCTTTTGCAAGTAAAAGGAGTTATATGCCACATTTTAAGATTTTTTATGATTTAAGATCCATTTGTCCCATTAGACCTTACATGGTCAATTTTTTAATTCATCCTCCTATGTATGTAAATCCTATCAACTGGACATGTGCTCTAGTGACCTTTGAGCTCCATTATTTTCTCCTCTTTCTGAAATTCTATAAGTAGCTACCATTTTGGCCTTTGTAAAATAATACCACACCTAGTATGGTGAAGCCCTATTAGTTTGATGTCACATTTTTCCTTAGAATAATTCAAGAAATCATGTTTTGAGTTCAATAATATATTGTTTGAGTATGAAAAGTGACAAATGATTAAGTTCAGTGATTTTATCCTTTTCTTTTCCTTGTTATTTCATGTCTTCTATAAGAAACTCTTATTCTAAGAGGTCATATAGAGTATAGTCAAGTGTTTAAGGCTCCTTTGAAGAGTATTATTATCCTTGGAGTTCATAATTTTCCATCTAGTTTATTTACGTTCTGTTGCTTCATACATCTCACCTATATATTGAAACATTCATGTTAGAATCCTTTGGGACTTTTAGACTAGTCTATATGCTTTATTTCTTGGTGAATGAAATGTGATGATCATGTGGAAAAAATATTGTTATATCAACCCATTATAATAGTTTAAATTCATGCAAATATTAACTCTTTTCCCCATAACCAAGCATTATCATAGGTGAAATTACTTCAAGATACAGTTAGGGAGATAACCCTTAAATCTAAAGGCTTACTTCCATTACAGGTACGCTCATATACCTAAAAGTATTACCATGTTTCCAAAATATCAAAGAGGCTTGAACACCATCTTATAGGGTGAAATATTTGGTGACAACAATTTTGGCACACCTGATGGGACCATTGTCTTCAAAACAACTTATTATGGTGAATGTTAGTCTTGACAACATTAGTTGCAAATTGGTGTGCTACTTAGCATTTTATGACTCCATTAAGGTAAAATATAGTTCAATTCCATTGTCCTTTTATAAAATTTATCTAATAAATCATGGTTATCACTATGTCATCCTCTAGTAGAGTGCTCAACCCCATTAATCCACCTATTCAATAAATTCCCCTTGAATTTTTGTATCCTCAGCCTAATCTTCCCTTTGGATAACTATTAGATTTTAATATAGAGCAATAAATCGAAGAGATTAAATAAATTGAATATTTAAAGGAGTTTGAAAAATATATGGCTTGACCTCATGCTTTCCCTACCTTCAACAATGAAAATCCAATTCACCTTCAAACATATGATTATACTCCTCCTAATGCCAAAATAGGTGTTCCTATATTCAATGGTGAAATCCATGGTACACGTAATTAACACATTATGGATGTCTCCAACTTTTGTATCTTCAATAATATCACTCGAGAGAACATTTTTATTATACTCCTTTCCATGTCCCTTACAGAGAAAACTCTTTATTGGTATAAAACTCTAGAAGGTGGATGCATTACATCATGGGATGATTTTAAAGTATTGATGACCTCAATATTTGGAAATGAATGTGATCATGTGTCTCTCATACATCAACTAAATTTGATCAAGATAGGATCCAAAAAAATAATGCATGATTTCAATGAGAGGTTTCAAAAGACCTAGTTTAGCTTACCTCCTCCTATGAGATCTCTTCTTAGTCTTGAATTTCCTACGTAATTGAGAGCCATTGGTAATAAAATTACTATCATGCTTTGATCTATGGGGGATTTCACTCTCCCAGAAGCATATGAAATTTCTATCAAAGATGAAAATGGTCTCATCCAAGATGGAATATTACCTCTTAAGGTGTTTATTCCTCCTTTGTCTCATACTTCTACTATTACTCTAGATATAACCTCAGTTCCCAAGCTACTCCTAATAATGCAAAAAATGTCATGGATCCATATGCAAAAAATCAAATGCTAAAAGCTTAGCTTAAGTGAGTCAATATGAAACTAGCTACTCATCAAAATACATACCCTTACTAGCAACAATTTGGTCAATATTATGGAAGGGGAAGAGATAAATTGTAGCCTAACCCTAATAGGCCTACTAATGCATACAATCCTAACTCTACCACCAATGTAAGAGAGATGTTACCGATTCACAACAACTTTGTGCAAGGTGACAATTGGTAGTAAGAACAATACATGGATACTATTGAAGGTGAAGATAAATATATGGTTACTCAAGGAGGATTTACTCCTCTCTTATCAAATGAATATGAAGTCTTGATGTAGACAAGTGAAAGTGGACATCCTCAAGGAGAGATATTCACTAGCTTCCTGGTTAAGGACACTTTTGTGCTTGATCAAGGAACCTCTATTGTAAACAACAATAGATCCAAGAGAAAGGATTTATGTGGTGATATTAATTTTCCCACAATCTCATTCAATCATCATACAAAGTAACAAGGTATGGCTGTAAGTGTGGTAACCTCAAATAACTATGCACAACTTCCAAATCAAAACATTGGGAGGACTGTTCAAGGAAATCCAACCCCTCAAGTTCCAAGAACTTCCTTGCCTCCAAAAATCCAAGAGAAAGTAGGTTTGGCTTCTTTAAACATTTTATATTCATTTAATAGTAATAAAACATCCATTTCCCTTTGGGATGTTCTTCATATGCTTGGTTAAAAGGAGATCTTACAAAAATAGTTATCTATTATCCGTAATAGTATCCCTCCTTCAAATCAAATTAATAGTCATGTTATCATTTAAAATACTCCAAAAAATATTTTTTAACCCTGCACTAAGTTTTATAAACCTCCACATTTATATCTCACTCTCATAGTGGGTGACAAACTAGTCTATAACTGCATAATTGACAGTGGAGCTTCTACTTCAGTCATGCCCAAAGTGGTAGATGATAAGTTGGGCCTAAAATATGAGACTCATATCAAAAGAGTCATCCAAATATATGGTATACCTACCAATATTATATGATTTATCAAAAACTTGAGTTTTTTCTTGCATGATTGTCCTAGTTTTCCTATCCTTCAAGATATAGTTGTTATTGACCTCCTAACTCACTTTGCAATCTGCCTAACAAAAAAATTTATAGCCAAGATAGGTGGATATATCTCAAATAATTGGTATTTCTTGGATTTTAAAACAATATATGTAACCAAGGTGACCATAAAAACTTAGCCTCTTTTAAGGTTTATCATATTGAGCCATGTATTGAGACAAGTTCTAATTTGAATTATGTTGTTCATGAAGAGAAAGATTCTATTGTAGATGATGGTAATTATTCCAAGATTGAAGTCATTTATAATTTATTTGTAGATGAATATGGTACCAATACTTATGATCATGATCCTTATGTATTTATAGAGGAAACTAGTCTAGGAGTATATTGTATACGTGAAGAAGGATTATCAACACCTCTACTTTCTAAAGAAGAAGGTGAAGATGATGAGATGTGGAAGATGTTTTTGTATGGTTCAAGAAGTAGAAATGGTGTAGGATTTGGTGTTAATTTTGTCTCCCCATCTAATTAATAGTATTATGCTTCATATATATTCCATTTTAGTATTACTTGTAATGTGGTTGACTATGAAGGTTTAATTCATGGACTTCAATGGGAAAGGAGAAAGGAAATCAAGAACTTGTAAGTATATGGAGATAGTGAATTGGTTGTTCATCAGGTTAAGAATGTGATTGATACCAATAACCCTTTACTTAAGTCATATAATCATAGGGTATGTTATTTTATTTAATAATTCAATACATTCAATAAACATTCAATCCCAATGGAGTAGAATAATCATGTTGATAGACTAGCTACCATAGGAGCTCAATTTGATACTCCTACTACTATAAAAGAAAAAGGAAATCAATATCAAATTAATATAATTATCAAACCTTTTTTACCTAATAATGAAATGTATTTTCAATTGTTTTATAATTAAAAACACATTGTATGATTCTTGAAAAATGAGGCTAAGTTTTCTTCAAAGAATCAAAGGAGACTCCAAGAATAATTTGGTGATCAAATTATGTAGATAAGGATAAATAAGATACTTAAGGGTTTGGTGACCTTAGAAATTTTCTTAAATGAGAATTATAAAAATAAGAAGGAGAAAGTGAGTATGTCTAAAAAAGAGGATATTTATGAAAGAGTCTTGTCTTCAAAGATAGACTCCTCAAACTAGGCAAGATATTATTTTCTTCTTTTTAAGAATTAGGTGTTTAATTCCTAAATAAATAAAGGTCTGAGTAAATGTAAATTAGTAATTAAATTATTTTAATTGACCTAATAATTTGTGTAAATAAATATGTATTTTACTTTTTTATAAAAATATTAAGAAGTGTAAATAAATCAAACTTAGCTTATTCTGGGTTGAACCAAATGAGGTAGGGTTTGAAAATTGTTGTGCAAGGATTGTAGACTATCATAAACAGTACCCAAAACTCTATTTTTAGATTGGATAGGAGTGATAAACTAAGGAAACCATACTACCTAGTGTTATAGTCCACATTTTGACACTATTGTCTACTTTTGGTGATGTTTTCCACTTCTAGTGCTATTAACTTGGTGGTCTAGTTTTTTTGAGTTCTACTTGGTAGGCCTGTGACACCCTGGTAGTGAAATATTAAATCTTATATCTATACAGAGCTTGTTGTGTGTCTTATTCAATATTTGAAACCCTTATGAGCTCTTTGTACTTGAACTTGAATATCAAATTTGGGAAAGAGATAAGGGATTAGTGTTTAAAGGATACACTAGATGCACTTCACACCCCATGTATTGGCATGCTACCTACATACCAATACTCTGAATAAGGATCAAGATAATTTAGTTCTCCAATTTTAAATAATTAGTATAATTATGTGATGTATGTAATTAGATGCTAAACTATAATGTACTTTGGATGACTAGGGACTAGTATGAGTGGTTGAATAGGCTTGAATTAGTCTTAGAAGGCTATATTTAGATAATAGGGAAGAGTGCTTGAGTGTACTTGTTTTTATTCTTGATTTTTATTATGAATTAGTTCCAACCCTTATAATTTAACATTGAATGGAATTTTATAGGGAAAATGATTATCATGCATTAGATGAGCTTGTATTAGGATGATAGGGGAAAAGATAAGGAATCAGGATAATTTGACTATTTGAGGCTAAAGTGAACTTGGACAATAGCACCAAAAATAAGACATCCCTAATTTCTAGTACTCCTATCCAAATTGGGAACTATTTTCCTAGGAGGATAAGACCTATGGGGATGGATTTGGGTCAAAGAGGGCTACTTGGGTTTCAAAAATCTAGGTTTGGGAAGCTATGAGTGATTTGGAATCAATGAAAGTCTAGTTGAGAAGGGTTGAGTGAGAAAGAAAGAGGACCTATAGGTTGGGTGTTATTATCCATGACTAAGTCATCCAATTTCACATTATATATGATTATATTCCCCCCCCCCAATTTATTCTAGTGATGCAACAAAGCAAATACTAGGATAAAGGAAAAATAGAAGCATACCTAAACTTACTTGTAAGGAAAAATCTCTTGAAGTTTTATGATGTTGGATGTGCATAGAGAGATCATGTTGTGATGTGTGAATATATAAATAAAAACATGAAGTAGATAATTTATTACTAGGTATGACATATATAAAATAATAACATACAAAATATAAGTAAAGGAAGAGAGAGAAATAGATACACCTCATCAAAGACGTGAACCAATACAAAACCCATTGTGATGTTAGATTTTGTTGAGTGTGTGTTGAATCAAAACTAATATTATTAATGGAATTGAGTAATAAATTACATATAATGTGGATAAATAATGCAAGGGATGGCCCTTTGGCTCCATCATCACCAACTAAGTGAAGTTAATAAATCATGCATGTGCTAATTGATGTCTGGACTATATGTCCAATCCCTTTGAATATGTGGCTCAATAATACAAATACTGGGCCTCTAGATCCATCATTACCCCATGAAGTGAAGCTATAAAGTGATATTGATATAGAATATATGTCATATGAGATGGATCATGGAGCCCACGAATGTGCTAAAAATTTGACATTATGGCATGGATAGCTGAATCTGTGCCAGAAACTAAGCCACTCTTAGCCACTTTAAAATATGGAGATTAGGCTTGTATGAAATCCACTCCAAAATTGATGTACTAGGATTAACTGAAATCCAACTTGAGAACTCAATTACTCAAAAAAATAAATTTGTATGAAAGTTTAACTTGAATGTGATGTCAAACACCTATAGAATGAGTAAGGCACACAACTACTAAGAATGCCTAGAATAAATTGAACTTGGAAATAAAATAAGATCAATGTGCTACACAAATTACCCATAATCATTGATGTGTGGAACATGGTACTAATCTAAAAGTTATGCCAACTAACCAATCAAAACTAAAAGTGAGAACCATCATGTCACACATGATAACCCCCTGTATCTAAGAAAATTATGTTGAAACTACTAAATCTAAAGGATCTAAAAGTGAGAAAACTATCCTTAAACTAAAATTCTTGCCTATTTATGGAAACCCTTAGTTTTTTTTCACCTAGATAAGAGCACCAAACTATGGACACCCCTATTTTTATTGATACTATCCATTTTAGGTGCTACTATCCATTTCTAGTGTGACTATCCATTTATAGTGCTACTATCTATTTATGGCACTACTATCCATTTTTAGAACTACTATCCATTTTTGGTGCTACTATCAATTTTTATAACTACTATCCATTTTTGGTGCTAGTATCCATTTTTGGCACTATTATCCAGTGTGAAAATTGATTGCTGATATGAGACTTCCTCTTTTTATGCTATGATTTGACTAGTTTAACCATTAAATTCTATGCTGACTATTTTGAATGTTGTTATTTCAATTGCTACAAGTTTTTATCTCTATGAAAAAGTCCCTATTTGATGGCCCATCTTCTGAGGGTAGGAATAACGAACCTACCATGACTACCCTTAGAAGAAAAGGAGTCTCACAAGTGTGTTAAGCTATATAGATGCAAGATATAACATTAATATTTGAAAAGATATTTCAAGATATAGTAATATTTAAATTGATATATTGTTAGATCAATAGGGGTATACCTAGATAGATATAATAATGTAAGAGCATGTGCATGATATTGAACTAGACTGGTAATGTTGGATATTAGTTGTTAGATTTTTAGTAAGCATGGAAGGATGGAACATGATCTCCATCATGGCATATAAGAAGCAAGATAAATGAATGATTGGAATCATGACATTGTACATAGTGAGGATAAAACAAGCATAAGAAGTTATAAGCATATAAGGGTGGCCAAGACGGCATATGAGGGGTACTAGTGAAATGTCAATGTAATAATATATGTAATATAGTAAGTAATGTGCATCATTATGATAACTTTGAGTGTGTAGTGTATGAATGATATAACCTGGATGGTGTAGTCATGTATAATATTTCCCTAATGGGTGTGTGTATTGATGTTTGTCTCGAATGTATAACTAGGAACTCCCCCTCAATGGATAGAATGAAGGAATAAAATAGCTATATGTCACTACACACACTCAAATAAGATCAAGTGAAGCATGGTAATAAAGATAAATCAACATACAATATCATGAAACAATAAATGTAAGTCCTATCATGATAGTAGTAATGTAAACATAGATGATGCATACAATCAAAAAAAAAATTTGGTGTTTTTGATATATTTGATTTTTTTGGTATTTTGGAATTTTATATTGTTTTTGTATTTCTGACAATATTTGAACTATGTACAATCAAGGTAGGAGATAATATATACAATCAATGTTGAAAAAAAATGATACTAACTGATAAGTCTTAGATGAGACCCCTTGTCATGGTGTCTTATATCAAATAACAAAATTGTACATGATTTTGAAGTATGATTGAAAGGTTGAGAATATGACTTTGTATATTTGGATTCATCATCAATGTCTTGAAAATCATAATAACATGTATTGTTCTACTCATTGTTATCATCTTGATTTTTCACCAATGGAATGCTAGTGTTGACTATTTTTGTATTTGGATCTTTTCCTTTGATAAATTATGTCTATGAATGATTTGCCTTAGGACACTCAATAAATCCCAAACCCTGGTGATAAATATTATCATCT
This sequence comes from Torreya grandis, assembly GCA_037957365.1. Taxonomy (NCBI): domain Eukaryota; kingdom Viridiplantae; phylum Streptophyta; class Pinopsida; order Cupressales; family Taxaceae; genus Torreya; species Torreya grandis. The sequence goes on along the minus strand of JARHVA010007997.1, from coordinate 457,286 downwards.
ACTAGAATAGGAGTAGTAATGCCTTGAGCATGTTTTCCTAACCCTTGACCTTGATAATCAAACTATTGTAGATATATTTGACCAAACCCATACTACTTTGAAAGTTGGGCCTCATTTTATAGATGTAGATTTGTATATTTTCATGCTTGACCTATGCTTTGGTAATATTTGTTTCTCTAATTTTGGTTGTTTATCCTTTTGTTGTTTTGAGTTCTACTTTGGTAACCACTTTTGTACTATTTTTTGAATTTTACCCTTTGTGAATGTGTTTGTGTGTTGTTTTGGATTGCTTGACTTAATTACCTTGTATAAGGTCCTCATTAACAATTATCTATTCTATATGATTTTTTAATGCCAAACATGTATCTATGTGATTCCCATGAATTATATGACATGCACAATAATATATAGATCTTCTCACTAGATGTATAGTAGGTAGTTTGATCAAGTTATATTTAATCATTTCCCTTAATAGCTTACTTGAAATCTTATTTGATCTTTGAATAATATTTTAATCACTAGTTATAGAGTTACTTTATTGTGATTTTTTGTTTTGATATGTAACATTTCTTTCAACCATTTGAATACATGAAGGTGTATATACATGATTGACACTAGGATGTCTTTGAAGTTTTTATATTGTAATCTAATTTTCCAATGTTATGATATTCTCATGTAATAGTTGATTCTGCATTTGTAAATCTGAAATTATCTTGCTCATATTGGTGATTTGATCATTTAGAGTCTCACGAGTGCAAACCTTAGTTGCTTCTAATTAAACATGTAAGCACATATGTTGAAGAGGTTTTGAAAAATTTGTAGGCTAAATGTATGCATTAGGAAAAATATTAGAGTTTGCCTCACCTTTTGGTGGGGTGATATCATGGTCTTGTTTAGATGGAAATTATCTACCACCCTCTTGAGGGAGAGAAGGAGAAGATATTTCTTTCCTCTACATAAAATATGACATTGAAACAATAGTAGCCAAAGAGGCATATACACGTACGTAGAAAATATGCATATAGGCTAAAATGCATGTAAGTGGATTTATAAATTATATAGCAATGTAATTACAAAAAACATTCCACATGAAAGATAGAAAACAAGGGATAGAAAACATGAATTTGTGCATGTATGCATACAAAACTATGACATGTGTTATGAAATTTGTAATGTGTTTAGCATGATAAAATTGTATATTTTTTCATATGAGAGATAGAGAGTAAAGGGTAAAGATCATGAAATTGTGCATGTATGCATAAAGAGATTTTACAATTGATATAACATTTTGAATGTGTTTATCATGATAAGCTTGAAAAAATTTCCATATGAAAGATAAAAAGCAAAGGGTTGAGCTCATGGATTTGTGCAAGAATGCATAAATAAATTTGACATGTATTATGAAATTTTTGATGTGTTTAGCATGATAATATTGAAAAATTTTCCATCTGAGAGATAAATAATATGCAAAAGAAATATTTAAATCTTGTGCAAGTTTAGCAATGAATTGTATAATATCATCACTTATTATGAAACATAAGCATGAAATGCAAAGGATGAAATTTTTTAGTAACATATGATAGACTTCATCATTCATGTACATGATAGGGCCCATTATGGTTTCCTTGTTATTTGTAAGAAATGTAAGAAAAGTTTGTAAATAAATGAGCATCATGTTTGCAATTTGACTATGGATGTAAGGTGATACCTCAAGAAGCCAAATAGGAGTTATCATATTCAACTAGGGATTTTTCATAAATATTTATGCAAAATACCATGAATTTTTTTAATTTATATTGAATTTTTGAGGTAAGTATGCAAGATAAAATTTAGAAATTAATGGGGAAATACTTGATTTAATAGGACCTACTAGATGCAACTAGGGTTTGAAAAGAAAAAAATTTAGAATTAGTACAATAATTTAAAAATTTTGTTATGAATTTATATAATTTATCTTGAAAATTTTAGGAAAAATATGAAAATATTTTTAAAATTAGCAATATATTTTTTCTAGTGGTTTGAAAGTGTTTGTATGCAAATAGGACCTAGTATGTAAAAACTAGGGTTTGAATAAATTTATTGAAAATATTTCAATTAATTTATATTTTTTTTATTTTTAAATTCAATAAAAAATAAGAAACTATTGTAAAAAATTATAAATAATTATCCGTAGGGTTTTTAGGGTTTTTGTGCAAAAATTTAAAGTAGGTTGGGTTCACCAAATGTTTTATTCTTTTTGGAAATTAGGTGTTTAACTCCTAAGAAAATAAAAGTCTGAGTAAGTGTAAATCCAATAATTAATGTGTTTCAATTTTTGTACTAATTTGTGTAAATAAACATGTATTTTATCATTTTCTAAAAATAGTAAGAAGTGTCAAGAAATCAAACTTAGCTTATTCTGGGCTGAAATGGATGAGGCAGGGTTTGGAAATTGTTGTGTAGAGATGGTATCTTATCATAAATATGACCCAAAACTCTATTTCTATATTGGATGGGAGGGCCAAACTTATGACACCCTACTACTTGGAACTATAGTCCAATTTATATCATTATTGTCCACTTTTGATGTTGTTTTCCACTTTTTGCACTATTGTCCTAGTGTTATAAGTTTCTTGGGTTCTATTTGGAAAGCCTATGATACCCTAGTAGTGAAATAGTAAAGCTTGGATATATGTAGAGCTCACTATGTGTGAGATTAAATTTTTGAAAACCTTAAGATATATATATTGGTACTTGAACTTGAGTAGAAAACTTGGGAAAGAGAGAAGGGTCTTAGTGTGTAAAGGATACATTGGACGCACTTCACACCCCATGTGTGGGCACACTGCCTACATACCAATACTCTGAAAGGGGATCAAGCTAATGCAGTTCTCCCATTTCAAGCTATTGGTGTAATTATGTGATTTATGTAACTAGATGAAAAACTATAATGTACTTTGGATGACTAGGGATTGGTATGAGTGTTTCAATAAGCTTGAATAGGTCCTGAAAGGTTGTATGCAGAGAATAGGGATGAGTGATTGAGTGTCCTTTATTATAATATTTATTTTTTCCTATGAATGAGTGTTAACCCTTATAAATACACATTGAATGGAATTTTATAGGTAAATTTATGATCATGGGTTAGATGATCATGTATTAGGAAAATAGGGGAAAAGATAAGGAATCAAGATAATCTAATCATTTGAGGCTAAAGTGAACTTGGACAATAGTGCTAGAAATGGGACACCCTTAACTACTAGTTCTCTTATCCAAATTGGGTGTTATTTTACTAGGAGGATGAGACCTTGGTGGATGTATCTATGTTTGAAAGGGTTTTTTGGGTATCAAAAATCTAAGTCTAAGAATCTATGGGTGACTGGGAATTAGTGAAAGTCTAGGTGAGAAGGGTTAAATGAGCAAGAAAAATAACTTCTAGGTTGGGTGTTATTAGCCATGCCTAAGTCATCCAATTTTGCATTTTATATGATTATAGTTATTTTATACATTATAAAAATAAGCATTCATTGATTTGTGTATTTATTTTCATGATATCTTTGCTTGGGAATATAAAGATATCAAAGGATTTGATCCTAGCCTATCACACCATACCATTGAACTAGAACCTAGTGTTAAACTAGTTAGATATAAACAAAGACCCATCAATCCCAAGGTTGATCAACTCATGAGGTTAGATCTCACTAAACTTCTTGAATCTAAAATAATCTTTCTTATCAAGCATTCAACATGGGTAGGTATCCTTATGCCTATTATAAAGAAGAATGGGGAGATAAGACTTTGTTTGGACTTCAGAGATTTTAATAGGGTGTCACTCAAAGATCACTATCCTCTACCTTTAATACAACATATTTTTCAAGTGGTTTTAGGTTATAAATGTTTCTCTCTCTTAGATGGATATTTATGTTATAATTATATTATAGTGAATGAGGATGATCAATTCAAGACAACATTCACTACTAAATGGGAAACTTTTACTTATAGAAAGATTTAATTTGGTTTGTCAAATGCTGGTGCTACCATTCAAAGGGAAATAGACATGGCCTTCAAAGGTTTGATTAATGAGATATTTTTGTTTTATCTAGATGATATAAAATTGGTTTATAAAGATGATAATGAACATATGCAACACTTGAGACAAGTGTTTCAAAGATGTAGGCAGTATGGAGTATCTCTTAATCCAAAGAAATACATCTTTGTTATCCATGAAAGGTTTGATTAATGAGATGTTTTTGGTTTATCTAGATGATATAAAAGTGTTTTATAAAGATGATAATTTACATATAAAACATTTGAGACAAGTGTTTCAAAGAAGTAGGCAGTATGGAGTATCTCTTAATCCAAAGAAATACATCTTTGTTATCCATGAAAGTAAGATCTTAGGACACATTATTTCCAAGGATGGTTTGTATATTTATATTGAAAGGGTAGAGTAAATTTTAGGGCTATCATTTCCCTTATATAATAAAATTCTCCAAAGTTTCTTAGGTAAGATAAATTTATTCAGGAGATTCATAACTAGTTTTGTATCTTTGGTAAAACCTATCACATCCATGCTTAGAAAGAATTAGATATTTTATTGGACTAAGGAAATAATAATATTTATGCCATTAATAAGGCAATTTCACAAGCTCCTACTCTTATGAATCCTAATTTTCTAAATACTTCATTTTTTATTCATTGGCTAACCTTGATACTATCTCATACATGTTAATGCAAAAGAATGATGAGGGCGTAGAACAACCAATTAAATTATTTAGTCAAGGTTTAGAATATTATGATTTCAAGTACAACTTCATAGAGAAACAATTATTTGGTGTTGTAATGGGACTAAATAATTTTAGGTATATGGTTTCAAATAATAAAACTCATGTTATGGTCTCTCATCCTAGTACCAAGGAGTTTCTTTTGAGAAAATATCTTAATGAAAAGAGGGTATGGTAGATAACTAAAGTAAAGGAACATGATGTTGATATAAATGTGACAAAGTTCATAAGGGGTAAAGGCCTTTGTGAACACCTAGTTTTAGATCTTCATGAGTCAGAAAAAGAGGCTCTATTTAATAATGATTACTCCCAACTAGCTAATTCCATGGATATACAAAGTTAGACACAAGATGTAATAAAATTATTTAAAAGTGGTGAGTATCCTAATGATATTAGTAGATATAAAAGGAGATATTTTAGAATTCAAGCCATTCCCTTTTTCCTCTTAGATGGTGTGCTTTTTATAAAGGATACTAATGGTGTATTATTAAGGTACATTGACAATGACTAATTTGGAGTGTTGCTTGAGAATTTCCATGATGGAATAGTAGGAGGTCACTTATTCCCAAGAACCAAATCTACTAAAATCATGAGGGGAGTATATTATTAGCCTAACCTCTTCAAGAACTACCATGCTTGGGTGAGAAGTTGTCTATAATGCACTTTCTTTATGGGAAAATAGAATATTATAAGTTTCCCTTTGAAGCCTATCCAATTAAATCAACCTTTCATGCAATGGGGTATTTATTTCATTGGAATTATAAACCCCCCATCAATTTTTAGTCATAAATGGATTCTCACATCAACTGGCTATCTTACAAGGTGGGTTGAGGTAGTAGCATTGAAGTATGATAATGAGAATGCTATCTTAGAGTTCTATGAGAGAATCATAACAAGATTTGGTATTATTAATATTATTTAAGATAATTATCTTAATTTTATGGGTGCTAAGATAGTTTATTGGGAAAGTAGTAATGGCATATTCTTGAGTACTTCATTTAACTATTACCCTCAAGGTAATGGGTTGGATGAATCTACTAAAAATAATCTAATCAGAATCATCAAAATAAATTTAGATCATAACTAGAGGGCTTGGGAGACTAAATTGAAGATAACCTTATGGGATAAAATATAACTCCCAAGAGGTCAGTAGGGATTTCTCCATTTGTTTTTATCTATAGAAGAGAGGCAATGTTGTCTATCTCTCAAGAGATACCTACTTTAGAGTTGGCACATCAATTAGATTTACTTAAAAACACTCCAATGGAGGTGAGATTAATAGAATTAATGGATCTATAAGAGACTTGAGACAACTCTCATCTAGCCATAGAACATCACCAAGTACTATTGGATATATTTGGCCCACATATAGATCTTGCATGGAAATGGTTTGAGCAAGTGGACCAAGTTCTACATGGAATGAATGGTCTAGATAAATTATGTAGCATGCAAAGCTTTTGAAACACTTTAAGCTTGATTTAAGTGTATTTTGAAAATCCATGATGGAGAAGTATATAAAGTGAGTTAAATGTTTTGAGAAGGTTCTCATGGTGATTAGAGTAGTTTTAAGTCATGGAACAAGTCTGTATAAGCTTTAATTTTTTATAGTTCATTAGATCATTCAAGGATATAGAAGTAGGGTAAGTTTCACAAGTCTAAAAAATATTGAAAGCTTTAAATATAAGTGTTAATTCTTTTAGGATTTTATTTTGTCTAAGTTCAATCTTTGAGGCCTTCTATTTGGATAAGTACTAACATTTCCTTTGAGAGAAGTGTTTTGTGCCTTTTGGATATATTTGGAATTATTTCAAACATTTTGTTTGAAATAAATTCCCTAAGGATCCAATATCATTCAGACATTTTCTTTGAGGCAAAATCTAAGACAAATTCTTTTTTTCAAAAATTTTCTTGTGATAATTCCCATAAAGATCAAATTCACTTAGATATTTTGTTCATAGCTAAAAACCCCCACAAGCTCATTCTTTTGGACATTTTGTCTGCAAGCTTAAGTTATGAAAACCAATTTTTTTAAGGAAGTTGTTTGGCACAAATCCTAAACAAAAAGGTAAAAGGCATGAATTATTTCAAACATTTTGTCTGAATCAAAATGGTTTGTAGGCAAAGGCCAAAACACAAAGTCTAGATGGTTTGTCTTGAAGAATTTGATCCATTAATTTGATGTTCGTGCAAGTGTCAAAATCAAACTTAGTAACTAGCCATTTGAGTTCAAAGTGTGAAGAGCTCACACATGTCAATAAAAATCACATGGATATCATTTGAAGGTTGTATGAATGTTAATTTAAAGACACAAAAAATAATTGTTGATGTTTTAATATCTCAGTTATGGTCACATGAATGTCAAATATGTTTGTGTAAACATCAAAGATAGGTGCACAAACATCAAAGTTAAGTCCTAAGAATATCCATTGGAATTCAAAAGGGTGGATTAACAATTGATATTCAGTAATGGATTTAGTTATAACATTACGTGACAAGTTAAAGGGGTCCTCGATTGAATGGAAGCTTTACAAGTGTCCAAATCTCAAGTGCCTAGATAAAATATAATGGCTAATGGTTAAAGACAAGCTAGTGGGTCTAGGTAAATCAAATAGAGTTCATTTGAGTGTAAAAAGGCAAATCAACATCATGAGTCAGGTTGGAGAAGTCATAAATCTTGAAGTCCACCATGTGATGAAAATGCATAAGTGGACAAGTTAATAGTAAGATCCTGAGGATCAATGCAAGGTTACCAAGTGGCACTAGCTCAGATAGAGTTGAAAAGTCAAGTAAATATCTTGAGCTTACATTCACCTATGCCATAAAGATTGGATGGTGTGATAGAGAGTTAATAGGTCAATGAGATGAGTCAATTTTCAATAGCTAATGAGCAAAGAGGGTGAGCCCAACATTTTTGATGAAAATTGACAAAGCCATTTTCAACCTAGATAAGGTGTGTATGAATGGAACTAAGCTTGAGCATAATATATGTTAGACCAAGAGTAGATATATTTGGATGGAATAACACCATTAAGAGTCTATCATACTTTATAGGAGAAAAATCCACCACCCCTATAGAACATATTACTAACATTGAAAACCTTTGTGAAATACATCACATTACATAAGAAAATGTAACCATGAGACAAACAGCCACATCCTTGAAAGCAAAATCTCTATAATGGTAAATAGGTTTAAATTTTGCCTCAATAAATACTTTGGATGAATTTGGTGAGTTTCTATGTAAACATTTTGAGGATAGAAGTGAGCATGCTTCACTTATGGAACAACTTACCTCAATCAAAAGGGCACCCCAAGAATCTATGGTTGATTTCAATTATAGATTCCAAAAGACATGGGATAGGATCCCTATCATCATTAATACCACACCCAATTATTCTTTCCTTTACTATTTGAGAGTATTGAATTTAGACATTACAGTCATGATCAAATCTATGGGTGAGATAACTCTACTTGGGGCTTATAAGGTAGCTATAAGAGTAGAAAACTATTTAATACAAGTAGGGAAACTCATGCTAAGACCTCTAATTCCACTTTTTCCTAAAATTAAACCAACCCCACCTACCATTACTCCACTACCCACTCTAAATAACCAAATCCAGCTTTATGATGGCTAAGAGGATAAATTTTCAAGGATTAAGAGCTTGATAAAGGCACAAAACAATAAGATAGTGGATTTAGAAAGACAACAATAGGCTTTATAAATACCATACTCATACCAAATTCCATTTCAAACCCAATACCCTGCTCAATCCTATAATAGGCCCCCTTATTTATTAAACCAACAAGCCCAAAGCAAACTTAATCAAGGTAGACCTCATAATAGCTATAACCCTATATCTATAAGTAGTTGCAGAGCTTTCATCCCTACACAAGATAATCTTGCACAAGAAGGTCAATGATAATCAGGGGAATAGTCTAATGAGATGGTAATGATTATAAATAGGGAGATGTCTCAAGGCCCTAGTTGGTAGAATATCCCTTCATTCCTATGCCATGACACCATAATACCCCCACCATAAGGCCCTCTAATGAAATAACATAATTTTCCTATCATGACATCATTCTAATCTCAAATTCAACAAGAAGGAAGCATAAGTAATGCACCAACTGACACCATGTGCATACACTTTCAAGAAAGGAAGTATACATTTGAACAAGTACCAAAAAAATTGGGGAAGACTACACAAAGGCTAGATGAATCAGTTGTAACCCATAATAGATATAAAAAGATGATGTTGGATGAGAATTTAGAGTAGTCTAAGGCTTCTTCAACACCTTCACAAACCAGTCAGTAGCCTATGATTTAAAATAAAGCTTCTAAAGTTATTACAACTCAATAAGTACCCCAACATCAGAGATAATAGCATAAGTCTCCTTTTGTTCCTCATATCACACAAGTGTGGAGTGATGCTTCTACCTCCACGGTGTAATCCAAAGGTATTAGTTTCCCTTTAAATATTATGGATCATTTGAAAAAGGTTAATGTCACTATGTCTATGTATGATAATTTGTCTATTCTAGCATAAAAAGAGATTCTTTAGCAAGAACTTTATAATCCTTCTCATGTGAATGAGACAACTAAAAAGTTTTAAAAAAAATTCACAAATAATAGTCAGCCTAGTCTTAGTTAATTTTCTAATCAAGTTCTTAATCAAATCTAGGGTGATAATATTGTTCATCCTCCCAAGTTTGTCAATCCCCCTCCATTGTATTTATCAACCATCATATGAGACTTTTTAGTGCATAATTATATGATATATTTGAGTGATTTGACCTATGCTATGCCTAAATCCATAATAGATAAGTTTGGGCTTAAATATATACCTAATGAAAAGGATGTTCTCTAGTTGGATGGATCCCCCACTAAAATGATAGGCATAGTGAAAGATCTTAAGACCACATTGGTAGCCTACCCAAATTGTGTCATCACTTAGGATGTAGTAGTGGTAGACCTACCACCATATTTTTTCCTATGCCTATCTAGGGATTTTACTTCAAATTTTGAGGTATATTCATCCTCTGACTAGCTACACATGGTTTTCAAGACCAAATATGGGTCTAAGGTCACTATTAGGTTTGAACCTATCTCTAGGTTCCATCTAGAGCCTTATATTCCTAATCTTGCAAATGTCAACTGCACCACATTTGAGGAAGAGGAAAATTTTAGTGAACAAGAGACTCATGAACATCTTAAGGGCATTTTAGACCTATATCTAGATGAATGGAAAGCTATAAACAATGGATTTTATCCCTTTAGCAATCTTGAAGAAGCAAAATTAAGGGTGTCTTGTATACATGAGGAGGGTGTTACTATACTTTTCTTAACTAGTACCACTCAAGAGGAAGGTGTCGCATGGCCTTTATTCTTTGATGGATCAAAGTTGAAAAATGGTAGTGGAGTTGGGGTCATGTTGTTTTCACCCTTAGGTTAGAATAAGTATTCAAATTCAAGATTCCAATTTAGTTTCCCTTCAAACATAGCTAAATAGGAATCTCTTTTACATTTTTTGCAAGAGGTAAGAATAAGAGGTTTCAAACTTCTTCAAGTCAAAGGCAATAATGAGCTTATTATGTAATAAGTGAGAAGTATAGATGTAGTCAAGAACCATAATTTGAAATCCTAAAATCATCATGTATGGGATCTCATAGAAGAATTCATGGCATTTAATATAAAATCTATACCAAGAGAGGCAAATCAACATGTAGATAGGATTTTAGCCATTAGATTTCACTATGAGGTTATAGATGGAGTCAAAGGTAACATAAGCCAAATTAAAAAAATAAAGGTCATATACAGGCCATCCATACTTGATAATGAGGTGAGTTGGTAAGTGTTTGACAATGATGATCAAATTATATGTTTTCTGATGCAAGAGGTAAAATTATGCCATAAAAATCAAAATACGTTCTAGCACTAGTATGATGATCAGATAGTATAGATAAGATTTAACAAGCTACCTAAGGGGCTTATGAAATTGGAAAACATATTCAATGAAGATAACCAAGTGAGAAAATGGAAAACATGCATCTTAGCTAAGGAGGAACATTATGATAAGATAGAGATATTCAAAGATAGATTACTGAAGTTAGCAAAGGTCAATCTAGTAGAAGAAACGGATGCATTTGTTACTTTTTGCCAAGAATTTTTTGATGTATTAACATGGGCATATAAAGACTTGAAGGGGTTTGACCCTAAAATTTCATAACACATGATTTAATTATAAATCAATACCAAGCTATCTAGGTAGAAACAAAGGCCTGTCAATCCAAAAATAGAGGATCTCATGAAAAGAGAACTCTTTAAACTGATTGAATTAGTGATAAATATTTCAATTAAGCATTCCTTGTGCATGGAAAACCTTGTTCTAGTGAGAAAAAATAATAGATAAATTCATTTATATGTTAACTTCAAGGACCTTAATAAGGTGTCCCTAAAGGACCATTACCCATTACCCTAAATAGATCAAATTCTATTAAAGGTGGGACATTTTCAAAGGTTCTCATTGATTGATGGCTATTCTAGCCATAATCAGATCATGGTCAAATAATAAGATATGCATAAGACTACCTTCATTACAAAATGGGGCACCTATGCATATTTTAAAATGCCCTCTGTACTCTCCAATGCTAGAGCCATCTTCCAAATAGAAATGGATGTTATTTTTCATGGTATTTTAAATGAAATGGTTTTATTTTAGCTTGATGATATAAAAATGTTTTCAAAGAATCCTAATGAACACCTAACACACTTGATATTTGTTTTTTATAGATGTAGGAAATTTGGAGTTTCATTGATTCCAAAGAAATGCATTTTTTTAGTGCATGAAGACATCTTGGGCATGTGGTATCCAAAGCTGGTCTTTCCATTGATCCAAAGAGGATAGAAGAAATATTTTCTCAATCATTTCCTAAAAATAAGAAAAGATTGCAAAGCTTCTTAGGCAAGATCAATTTCATCAAGAATTTGATTCTAGGTTGTGTAGAGTTGGTCAAGCCCCTCACCCATATGTTGAGAAAAGGTAAAGAGTTTATAGGTACAAGAGAAGGTAATAGAAGATTTGAGGCTATCAGGAAGTCTATATCTCATGCCCCCACACTCCTTAATCTTGATTTTAATAATGATTTCTATTTTTATGCCCTTTCTAAATTAGATGCAATTTTAGCCATGCTTATGCAATAGAATAATGAAGGTCTGAAGTAACCTATTACTTTATTTAGGCATTCCTTAGAAGGTTATGAGGAAAGATATAAATTTTTATAAAAAAATTTACTTGCTATTATTATAAGTTTGAAAAAAATAGACATTTAGTTTCAAATAATAAGATTATACCAATGATAACTCATCTAAGTGTGAAGGATTTTATCCTCAACAGACTTAAACAAGAAGAGAGTTGGATGGGTCACTAATTGCATGAAGTATGTCATTAACATTAAAGTCACAAAACTAGTCCAAGGTAGAGGGTTTTGTGATATCCTTGTAGTATAAGTAAATCAAGATAAAGATCAAGTGTTAGTAGTCCATGATAGCCTAGAGATAACTACAGACAACACACCTTATAGTTAGACACATGACATAACCATATTTATTGAGTTAGGTTAATGTCCTATGGGGATAGATATATATAAAATAAGGTAATTCAATTTGAAAATTATACCATATGTCCTGATAGATGGTGTGATTTTTAAGAGAGACATAGGAGACATGCTTTTGAGGTGTGTGGAATCATGCCAAATAGACAAGCTAATTGAATAATTTCATGGTGGTCCAGCTGGTGGGAACTTTTATAAAAAAACACAACCTCAAAAATCATTAGAGATACATAATTTTATCCCATAATGTTTAGATATGCTCATTATTGGGTAGGTAAATGCCAAAAATGTTCAATGTTTATTGGCAAGTAAAAGCTAGTTGCCCTCCCCTAACAACTCATACAAGTAGAGGAACCCTTAATGCAATGGGGTTTAGATTTTATAGGAATGATACACCTTGCTTCAAGTAAATATAATAAATAGATAATTATAGCTATATATTACTTTACAATTTGGGTTGAAGTAGTTTCCCTAAAGGAGGCTAACAAAGTTTCTATTTTTTACTTCTATGATATCCTTGTGACCAAATTTGGTGTGCCATATATAATAATTTTTAACAATGCATTGGCATTCAAAAATAGTAAGGTATGTGGGTGGGATATTTCAAATGGAATTTATCCTAAATCATCCTCTAATTATTACCCTTAGGTAATGGATTAGTAGAGTCCACCAATAAGAACTTGTTAAGGATTATCAAAACAACCATGGAGGATAGTCAGAGGGAATGGTAAACTAGACTAAGAATTTCCCTATGGTCACATGAGTGACATCTAAGGTAGCTAGTAGACATTCCCCATACCTATTTGTTTATGGAAAAGAGGATCAAATCCATATATCTCTTGATATTATTACATTATATCTTACACAACAACTTGAGCTTCTAGAGGATGATGCTATGTAGGTAAAGTTAAATGACCTAAGATAGATAGAATAAACAAGAGACATAGCTATGCACACCATGTGGTATAATCATCACTAGTCCAAGAGGTAATTTGACAAAATATATTATTCAAAGACATTTCATCAAAATGATATAGTCCTCAAATGGGATGAGGACCATGCAAAACCCAGAAAACACTCCAAATTTCATAGTCTCTAAAGTGGACTTAATGTTATCATAGCTTGCAAGGAGAGTAATGATCTTGATCTAGCTAAGTTAAATGGAGAGAGCATTCCCATCCTTATTAATGGGAGGTATATCAAGTTATATTATTAGTGTTATATCATGATCCGTGTACATAGGTAGATAGGTCTGTCATTTCTCCAGGTGCCCTTACACATTGTTTTATTTATTATTTCAAGTGGTTATTCATCTTTTTTATTGATTTCTTGTATGTGTCTCATTTATTCAATATGTTTCAAGGATATAGGTAGAGTATCTATGTAGATATTGTTTCATTTTTATAACTATCATTAATGATCATGATCAAATTCTAGGTTTCATGACCAATAAGCTAGTCAAACCAACTGAGTCACCAAAAATATTGGCCACATTTAGCCCACATAGAGATATTTATTGTAAATGGTTTGAGAAGGTGGAATAAGTTATGGATGGAATTAATGGTCTATTTGGAAACACTTTAAGCTTGCTTGAAGTGTAATTTTTTAATTCCTAAGGGTTAGGTCTACAAAGTGAGGTAAAGTTTTTGAGCAAGCTCTCATGGTGATCAGAGTAGTTCTATGTTATGAAAAAAGTCTTCATAAGCTTCAATTTTTCATAGTTCATTTGATCCTTTAAGGATCCAGTAGTAGGGAAAGTTGCACAAGTCCAAAAAATCATATGAGCTAAAAAGCTAGGTGTTAATTATTTTGGGATTTTATTTTGGCTAAGTTCAATTCTTTTAGACATTATATTTGGCTAAGTACTAATATTTCCTTTAGGATAAATGTTTCACAATTTTTTGTCTAAGTTTTGGGAAATATTTCAAACATTTTTTTGTCCCCAAAAATAAACTTCTCATTTTTGGGACAACATGTGAACTATTTTGGTTCAACAGACCAAAATATTCTCTTCCCTTCTTGAAATTTATTTTGAGCATTCAAATTCCTCATTTTTCAAGCTTCTCAGAAATCTACAGACTCTATAGGATTGAATCTATGAGCTTTGTAGGGTTGAATCTATGGAATTTGTAAGAAGAAAATCTATGGACTCTGTAGGCCAAGTTCTATGAGCTTTACAAGTTGATTTCTATGGACTCTATAGGAAAGAAGCAAGCTCTCAACACTTAGGCAATTTCAAAGTTGGTTCAATGACAAGGTTCAACCAAAAGAGTTCATTGGCAAGCTTCTAAGAAAGTATTGAACCATTGAACCTTAAACCATTTTGGTTTAACGGGTTCAATGGTTCAATACTTGCTTAGAAGCTTGCCAATGAACTCTTTTGGTTGAACCTTGTCATTGAACCAACTTTGAAATTGCCTAAGTGTTGAGAGCTTGCTTCTTTCCTATAGAGTCCATAGAAATCAACTTGTAAAGCTCATAGAAGGTTCAACATGAGCATCAAGAGTTAAGTGCATTTGTCAAGGTTCAAAGTTTAATCGCTTCAAGGTTCAATAGCTTCAAAACACTTATCAAAGAGAAGAAGGCTTGAACCATTGAACCGTTGAACCATTGAACCACTTTAGTTCAAAGGTTCAATGGGTTCAATGGTTTAATAGGTTCAAAGACCAAATGGTTCAAGGCATTTGGTTCAAAAATATCAAAAGGACTTAGCCAAATAAAAAGAATGAACCAATTGAACCGTTGAACCTTGAACCAAAGGTTTCAATGAGTTCACAGGTTCAAAGGCTTCTACAGGTAGGTTTAATCAAAAAATAATTTTCTGACACTTAGTCATTTTTAGGACAAGTTTAAGGTTCAAAAGGTTCAACAGGTTCAAGGTTCAATGGATTCAATGAGGCTTGTTTCAAAGAATCTTGGTTTAAGCGGTCAATAGAAACAAGGGAATGAACCATTAAACCATTGAACCAAAGTTGGTTCAATCAGTCGGTTCAAGTGACAAGTTCAAAGGAGTGCCCCAAGCATCAAAGACACAAGTTCCCTTACAGATGGAATTTTTGTGGCAAAAGTGACTAAGGAAGGAAACAAAAACCTGACAGAACTCAGCGGATGCTGCCAAGTGTCATCTTTTGAGCCTCATTTCACTTTGTTTCTAAGAGTAGTGGATGTTGTCACATGTCCTCTATAAGTTAAGTGGAACACGTCAAGTGGCATTATCTACATGAATCTAAAATGAATCCCACATGGTTCTATAGTGTTTCCAAAATACAATGGATGCTGTCAAGTGTCATCTTTTACAAGACACCCAAAAGATGTCTAAAGCTTCTATAATTTCAATGGATGCTACCACATGTCCTTACCTATTTCAAATTAGATGTTGCTACGTGTCACAATTTGAGATTCACATAAAATTGACTAAGGCAAATTTCAAAGGGATAAACAACCCTTTTGGAGGACACTCAGAAGCCAAAGTGAACCATTGCAAAAACTCGAAAGGCTAATTTAGAGCTCAAACAGCCCTTGTAGAGGCCAAGAAAGGGGCGAATGGACCAATTCAAAGGCTAAAAGAGCAAAGGGATTTCCTTTGGAAAGTTCCCCCAGCAAAAGTGACAAAGAGACGATTCCTTTAGACAAATTGTCTGAAAGAATTCCTTCAAACTTTTTCCTCCAAAATAAAAGTCTGAAGAAACATAAAACCCACTATGCTACCACATGTCATCTTCAAAGTCATAGTGGAAACCACCACGTGTCATCTATTGAGACACAGTATCAAATGTAGTGGAAGCTGCCAAGTGTCATCTTTCACAGGGTTCTCAAAAGACCAGTAAGAAGTGACTAAGGAATAGAGCATCAAACTAAATCGAGGACCCAATTTAAATAACCAAAAAAGGAGGAACAACCAAAAACATTTGCACATCAGATATGTTTCTAGAAGTAGACCGCTAGGTGGATATTGAAAGATGCAAACTTTCAATAGCGTGACCCATTTCTCTACATTGAGAAAATCAAATGGGTAATTGCCCTTAAATTCTAGCATGTCTTCTTAACAAAATTCAATGCAACATGATGTGTTACTATTCCCAAGTCCTTCTTGAAGAGGCAATATAAGGGACTCTCTTTTATTGAGAGGAGAGGGATCTCTCTCTGATTATTATAAACAAAACTCTACCCAAATTAAAAGGCATTACTAAGATTTTGAGCTCAGATTGTTGATCATATTTTTTTATTAGAATAAGAAAGCAAGTGACTTTTCAGACTTTGTGCTGTGATATCTTTGTTGTTGGGGAAATTTTTTTTATGTCTTTCCTTAATATATTTTCTATTCCTTTAATTTAATAATTAGAATTAGTGAAAGTAGTCAGGAAGGCATCTTGAAGCTAACTGTGGAGAGACTTTGTGCCTCCATAATTTCCTTTAGTGTGTTTTCCTTTTGTTTCTATGTAAAGGACCTTGGGATGACTTTGTGTCCTCATTGTCCTTTGTATCTCACTTTTGGGCAATTCAAGTGAAGATTTTGTGCTACATCTCAATTTTTTGGTTACTACGACCTTGGTTACATTTTGCAATTACTACCAAGAAGATTCTTGTGGTTTGTTGAATGGTACTTCTAAAAGAAGAGGAGTGCTTTCTGTCATTATCCCGAAGATTTCTCATTTGATTTACATGCATCATCTCTGAAAAAAGAGAGATGGATGGTTTATCCTACCCTTGAGTATTATATATATATATATATATATATATATATATATATATATATATATATATATATGGAACATCCCCTTGATGAGAGGAGAGATTAGTCCCCTTTTGATGTGTTAAACCTACACATTTGGTTGACCAATCTTCCTACTTTGGATGATCAGACCTATTTTGTTTATCAGTACACTGATCGACAAAATATTCAACCAATAGTTTTTGGTGACTCCATTGGGGATATAGTTATGTGCATTCTAAAACCTCAAGTTTCAAATGAAATCAATCTCTACCATTATCCATTATAGAATCCATTTCATTTCTATGCTTTACCCATTATTATTATAACCTTACCATTCACCTCCACACTAACTGGGAAAGAACACATAGTTTAAAGCCTCAAGCTTCAAACTAAAGCAAGGTCGATTCTTTTCCATTTTTGTTTCACAATCTGGCAAATTCAAGGTATAGATGAAGACAAAGGGCTAAAGGTATTGTTGACCCTATATTCAAGTTGGTACAATAAAATAATTTTAATCTATTTCCTTCACCATCTCACCTCTAATGAACCAAGAGCTTTCCTCCTACTAAAGTCAGGTCTCCATTGCCAAACAAAGTATCTACTTTTATTGTCGATAAAGATTTACCCATAATTACCCCTTTGAGATTTGTTATTCCACCTTTTCATTATTCCTATAATGATAGCTCATGGCCCCTGGGGTAATTCTTTTGGTCTTCTCAATCTTACTCCACCTCTACATGAGCTCCCATGCAATTCAAGGAAGAATTTCCCCAAATTCTATGGTGATGAGAAAGTTCATCTTGATGAACACATTGCAGCCTTCAGCATAGCCTGTGGCATAATTGGAGTAGAATTTGAAGATGTAGTAGTCAGGCTATTTGTAGAAACATTATAAGGTGCTACTACAAATTGGTTTTATCATCTACAAGTTTGATCAGTAACTGATTGAAATACCCTCAAAGCTAAGTTTGAAGCCAAATTCAAACTTGTAGAAGATGCACATGCACTTTTGGCTCAACTCACATAGATGAAAAAAGAGCCTCATGAACCAATGAGGGACTTCATAGCCAAGTTTGACAAACTGAGGAACAAAATTCTTATAATTACTTGACCTACAGCTAAGAATCTCAAATTCTTCTTCATTAATTCTTAGTTACCTAAAGTAAGTATTCTTTTGAGTCGTGTTAGTCAAATAGATCTTATTGTAGCTCAACATTTGGCCACTGAGGTAGAAGATGATCTCATCTTAGTAGGAAAGATAAGAAGAGATCCAAATAGAAATAAACCTTCATCATAGTCTGAATATTCATCTATAGGCACCACAAATTCAAAGGTGTAGAAGTTGGCAAATGAGTTACTTGCTCTCAAAAAGAAAATGGCACAAGGAATGTCCTTTGCTCCTTCATACAGAGATATGCCAAGAAAGACATTTCCAAATCAATTATATCATGGTAATGCTGCCAAGAATCAAGGGCAACAAAATCATCTTTCTCCCCCATAAGGCAAACTTGCCCTAGAAGCTCTTCCAACCAATTCAACAATGGGATATCTTGAAATAGAATCAGAGTTCTCTTTCTAGCCTAAATTGAATCAAGAAAATGATGTTGATCTCCTTGTATGAAATCAAGAAGAATTAGCTGGCGACTCCCACATTGGTTTCCTAAACTACCAAGATGAACCCAAAAGAAAAGGAGAAGCTTTTGATGGATCATATGCAGTGTTTACTAGGTCTGAGAACCAATCAGTCTAGCAAGCTAATAAAGGGAAGATAGAGGAGTAACATTAACTAGTAATTACAATTGCTAAGCATGAAACCACTCTGCCTTTCTAGTCAAAGGATCTGGTGATCACCCAAAAGGTAAGTACATCAATTTCATCTTCACCTTCTACTTTAATTTCATAAACCATCCCTCCTCCCATCCCTCCTAAGACTTATAAGGTTGAAATACCTTCCTTTGTACCTAGCTCAATTCAGCCATTTGACATAATCGATCATGTCAAAAAGACAAAAATACAAATGTCTGAATTTGAATATTTGTAGTCCAATCCTGATTAATTAGATAAGTTAGTCCAATGTGTTAAAAACCAAACCATCCCTACAAGACAAGAGGTTATGAAAGTAACTCCTAATTCCCTAAAGAACATGCCCATTCCAAATAATCTTGTCATTACTCCTCTAGCTGCTCCTAGGAAAATATAACCTTTTTGTGTTTCCCTATTAATAAATGGTCACAAGCTAAGTAATTATATTATAGACTCAGGCACATTTGACAATGTCATGCCTACTAAAGTATTTAAATCTCTTGATCTCACATTAACCAAGACATTTGGAAGATGTTTCTCTATGGAGAACAAGCAAGTGCCATTGCTGGGACAAATCAAGGATGCCCAATTTGCATTTGCAGCCTTTCCAAACAAAAGAATCAAGATGATAGTTCTGGTGGCTGATGTTCTAGCATCCTATGGTATCCTACTTGGGCAAAATTTATACAAGGATGTTGGTGGAGAATTGAGCATGGACCAATTTGAAGTAAGGATCCCTGTCAAAGGCACCATGCAGAGGCTACTTCCTAAAAAGGAATAAAAATATATTGTCACTCAAACATCAGTGCTTGAAGCTCAAATTATTTTTGAATCCTTAGGTATGGGTAACTACTTTCTATTTATAGATGAAGTACATGAAGCCTCTGATAAAATTCTTGAAAGTGTCTACCCAAAAACTAGTTCAACTAGAATAACAAAAGAACTAGTAGGTTGCAATACAAATGAAGAAGGATCTTCCCTCTCTAATGAAGGAAAATCTAAAGAAAAATCAGTATCTGATGACGTATGGAATCTAGAGTTTGATGGCAGCTACTCCTCTACCAGTTCAGGAGCTAGGATTGTGTTGATATCTCCTCAAGGAGATATGTTTCCTTCATATTACAAATTATAATTTAGAAACACTAAAAATATAGATGAATATGAATCTCTATTGCTTAGATTGAAGGTTTCTCAAGACAAAGGCATCAACTTTCTTCATGCCAAAGGGGATGTTGAATTAGTGGTTTGTTAGGTGAGAAATCTATACCAAACCAAGATTGAAAGATTATGCCACTACCACAATCTAGTTTGGGACCAAATTGAAAGCTTTGATGCTTTCAACATTTTTTCCATACCCAAGGAATCTAATGATAGAGCTGATGCACTCACTATTTCAGGAACTCTCTTAGTTCCTCACTCAAATTTCAAAGAAAATAGGTATACTATTGAGCTAGTTTGTGGACCAAGTGTTCCTGACAATGCTGATCATTGGCAAGTATTCAATGATGATCATCAAATCATTGCCTTCCTAGAATGAAAAGACAATTTTGAACAACTATGTTTTGAAGGCAATGGATCTCAAAAGTATGAATCAGCCTCTGAATCTAGTTCAGATATAAATGAATAATTCTTACAGCAAAAAGGAAATAAAATTCCCAAATTCTTAGTTTCTCTTGAGAAACTATTTGACAATCATGATAGATTCATCAAATAACAACAAATAGATTCAAGTTTCTCTTAGGGATTCGATCAAGTAAATCTAACTACTAAAGAAAAACCCAAGATGGTTAACATTGGTAAGTGATGCACCCCTAAAGAAAGATTCAAGTTCACCACTTTACTCCATCAACACATGGATGTCTTAGCATATTATTGTGATGACCTAAAGTCTCTTAGACCTGATGAAATCTACCATGCCATTCCTCTCAAGGCTGAGTCAATGCCCTATAAGCAAAAATCTAGACAATACAGTCTGAAAATATCAGGTACTATTCTGTTTCAGATATAAAAAATGTTAAATGCTAGAATCATCTTCCCAATCCATCATTCCACATGGATTACAAACATAGTTCCTTTAAGGAAGAAGAGTGGCAAAATTTGCATTTGTGTAGATTTCAGGAATCTAAATCAGTCATCTTTGAAAGATAATTACCCTTTGCCAATTATGGATCAAGTGCTTCAAACAGTGACAAGTTCAGAGATGTTATCAATGCTAGATGGCTTCTTAGGATATAATCAAGTTGAAGTTGGTGATGCAGACCAACACAAGACTACATTCACCACACCTTGGGGTAAATTTGCATATAGAAGAATGTATTTTGGCTTGATAAATGTTGGTGCCACCTTTTAGAGAGAAATGGACCTAGCTTTCAAAGATGAGATGGGTAAATTCATAGTGGTATACCTTGATGACTTAACAATTTTTTCAAAGCACTATTCTGATCATGTAGGCCACTTACAACAAGTGCTAGAGTGCTGCTACTAGAATGGTATTTCCTTGAACCCTAAGAAGTCTATTTTTGGAGTAACAGAGGGGAAACTCCTCAGACACATTGTGTCTAAAGAAGGCATAAAGATTGACTCAGATAGAGTCAAGTCTTTTCAAGATCTTAATTTGCCTACAATTAAAAATGCTCTTCACTCTTTCTTTGGAAAGGTGAATTTCTTATAGAGGTTCATCCCCAAATTTGCTAAGAATACTAGACACATTGTGAACATGATGAAAGGAAAGACCACCTCTATCTAGACTAAAGAAGGCAAATCAGCATTTCAAGATATCAAGACTACCATTGCCCATGCCCCTACCTTGGTTTGTCCAAATTACAACAAAGATTTCATCATATACAGCTATGCTTCTAAACACACACTTTCAATAATTCTTGTTCAATAGGATAAGGAAGGTATGGAATCTCCTATTTATTTCATGAGTTTCCCTCTCAAAACCTATGATATGAAGTATTCAAATGTAGAGAAGCATGCTTATGCAGTGGTGAAAGTGGTCAAACATTTTCACTTCTATATCCTGAATTCACACACTACCGCCTTAGTTCCTGACACTACAGTCAAGTCCATATTAACTCAATAGGAGTTTGGGAAAAAAGATGCAATTGGATTGCAAATATCCAAGAGTTTAATCTAGACATCAAGCCAACAAAGCTGGTCAGGGGAAAAGGCCTATGCCAATTAATTGCTGACAATGAGCCATAAGATACACAACATGTAGAAGCTAAAGTGGAAGACACACCAACAGTGCTTTTTGTCTCCACTACCAATGAGTGGTATTCAGGTATTGCTCATTTCCTTACTTATGGTGAATGTCCTACTCATTTGTCTTATAAATAAAGGAGGACTATCAAGTTGAAGCTACCAATTTTGTCCTTTGGGACAATGGCTTGTACAAGAGAAGCATAGATGGAGTATTCCTTCATTGTGTAGACAAAGAGAAACAAAGCTAACTTTTGAAATCTTTTCACAATCTAGCTTGTGGGGGAAATTTTTCTTCTCCTGTAACTGCTCATAAGATTCTGTGAGCTAGGTATTATTGGCCAACTCTTTTCCAAGATGCATATAAGTGGGTGAGAAAATGTGAACTCTACCAGCAATTTGTTGGAAGATCCAAGTTAGTTGCCCTGCCTCTCAAGCCAGTGATCATAGAAGAACCTTTACAACAATGGGGGATTTATTTTATTGGGACTATAAACCCATCTTCAAGCACTAGACATGATTATGTCATTACAACAACTGACTATTTCACCAAGTGGGTAGGAGCAATCCCAACTAAGCACGCTACTTCAAAAGTTATGTGCAATTTCCTCAAGGAGAATACCATTTCCAGGTTTAGAGTTCCAACCAAATTTGTTACTGATAATGCAGCTTGTTTCACCTCCCAGGATATTACACAATTTTATTTCCATTATGGAATTACACTCTCCCATTCTTCTGATTATTTTCCACAAGGGAATGGACAAGCTGAATCAAGCAATAAGAACCTGGTAACTATCATCAAGAAGCTAGTAGATGACAATCAAAGAACATGGCATAAAGCATTGGTTGATGCTCTATGGGAAAATAGAATCACACTAAAGAGGGTAATTAGTATGTCTCCTTTTTGAATTCTTTATGGTATCAATGCTGAGATACCAATCACCTTAGAATTGTTAGCCTTGGAATTGGTAAAGGCAATTGAAGATCACACATATGAAATCTCTCTTGATAAGAGAATCATGTGCCTGACTGAGCTGGATGAACAGAGAACCATGGTGGTGGATTGAGTTACTTCTCGTCAATGTCTAGTAAAGAAACTCTTTGACCAGAAGGCCAAAAATCATGATTTTTGGATTGGGGATCAAGTCTTGCTATGGGACAAAAGGAGAAAACCAAAAGGTATGCATGGAAAGTTTGACTCCCTTTGGAGAGGCCCATTTATAATTCATCAACACAATGGTGAAAATATATTTCTATTGAAATATCAAGATGGCACACTCTTTTCTCTGCCTCATAGTGGGCAACATCTGAAACACTTCAACTCTTGAAGTATCAGATCATTTCATCTCTACATATGTATATTTGTATAGTTTTTAATTCTATTTTATTTTGTTTGTTTCCATTTTTGATGCTTCCATTTCTGGGTAACATAACTCTGTAACCCAATGGTACACATGAAGACACTGGGGATTCTAGATTCTACTCCCTTTAATTCTTTTTTACAATTGATAGAAGTTCCCCAACTAGAGCCAGCTGTTGTCCCCAAAAATAAACTTCTCATTTTTGGGACAACATGTGAACTATTTTGGTTCAATAGACAAAAATAATCTCTTCCCTTCTCGAAATTTATTCTGAGAATTTAAATTCCTCATTTTTCAAGATTCTTAAAAATCTACAAACTCTGCAGGCTTGAATTTATGGACTCTACAGGTTTGAATCTATAGACTCTACAGGAAGAAAATCTACGAACTCTGTAAGACAAGTTCTATGGGCTTCACAGGTTGATTTCTACAAACTCTACAGGAAAGAAGCAAGCTCTCAACACTTAGGCAATTTCAAAGTTGGTTCAATGACAAGGTTCAACCAAAAGAGTTCATCAGCAAGCTTCTAAGCAAGGATTGAACCATTGGACCATTGAACCTTGAACCATTTTGGTTCAATGGGTTTAATGGGTTCAAAGGTTCAACATCAATAGCAAGAGTTAAGTACATTTGTCAAGGTTCAAATTTCAACTGCTTTAAATTTCAATAGCTTCAAAACACTTATCAAAGAGAAGAAGGGTTGAACCATTAAACTATTGAACCATTAAACCACTTTGGTTCAAAGGGTTCAATGGTTCAACAAGTTCAACAACAAAATGGTTCAATGTGTTTGGTTTAAAAAGATCAAAAAGACTTACCCAAATAAAAAGAGTGAACTAATTGAACTATTGAACCTTAAACCAAAGGGTTCAATGAGTTCACAAGTTCAAAGGCTTCTACAGGTAGGTTTAATCAAAAGAATAAGTTTCTGACACTTAGTCATTTTCTAGATAAGTTCAAGGTTCAAAAGGTTCAACAAGTTCAACGAGTCTTGTTTTAAAGAATCTTGGTTCAAGCAATCAATATAAATAAGGGAATGAACCATTGAATAGTTTAACCAAAGTTAGTTTAATTGATCAGTTCAAGTGACAAGATCAAACGAGTGCCCCAAGCATCAATGACACAAGTGCCCTTGTAGAGGGAATTTCCATGGCAAAAGTGACTAAAGAAGGAAACAAAAACCCAATAGAACTCAGTGGATGCTACCAAGTGTCATATTTCGAGCCTCATTTCACTTTATTTCTAAGAGTAGTGGATGCTACCACATGTCCTCTATAAGTTAAGTGGAACACATCAAGTGGCATCATCTGCATGAATCTAAAATGAATCCCACACGGTTCTATAGTGTTTCCAAAATGCAGTGGAAGTTGTCAAGTGTCATTTTCTACAAGACACTCAAAAGGCATCCAAAGCTTCTACAAGTTCAATGGGTGCTACCATGTATCCTTACCTATTTCATAACAGATGCTTCTACGTGTCACAATTTGAGATTCACATAAAATTGACTAAGGCAAATTTCCAAGGGACAAATAGCCCTTTCAGAGGACACTCAAAAGCTAAAGTAAACCATTGAAAAAAATTGAAACGCTAATTTGGAGCTTGAATAGCCCTTGCAGAGGGCAAAAAGGGGGCAAAGGGACCAATTCAAAGGCCAAAAGAGAAAAGCGATTTCCTTTAGAAAAGTTCCCTTGGCAAAAGTGACAAAGAGACAATTCCTTTGGACAAATTATCTGAAAGAATTCCTTCAGACTTTTTCCTTCAAAAGAAAAGTTTGAAGAAATAGAAAACCCACTATGCTAGCACATGTCATCTTTAAAGTCACAGTAAAACACACCATGTGTCATCTATTGAGACATAGTACCAAATGCAATGGAAGCTACCAAGTGTCATCTTTTGTAGGGTTCTCAAATGACTAGTAGGAAGTGACTAAGGAATAGAGAATCGAAATGAATCGAGGACCCAATTAAAATAACCAAAAAAGGAAGAATGACCAGAAACATTTTTGCATCAAATATGTTTCTAAAAGTACACCTCTAGATGGATATTGAAATATGCAAACTTTCAATAGTGTGACCTATTTATTTACATTGAGAAAAGAAAATGGGTAAATGCCCCTAAATTCTAGCATGTCTTCTTAATAAAATTCAATGCAACATGATGTGTTAATGTTCCCAAGTCCTTCTTGAAGAGGCTATATAAGGGACTCTCTTTTATTGAGAGGAGAGGGATATCTCTCTCTAATTATTAGAAACAAAACTCTACCCAAATTGAAAGGCATTACTGAGATTTTGAGCTTAGATTGTTGATCATATTTTGTTATTGGAATAAGAAAGCAAGTGAATTTTTAGACTTTGTGCTATGATATCTTTGTTGTTGGGTAAACTATTTTTATGTCTTTTTCCTTAATATATTTTCTATTCCTTTAATTCAATAAGTAGAATCAGTGAAATTAGTCAAGAAGGCATCCTAAAGCCAACTATGGAGAGACTTTGTGCCCCCACAATTGCCTTTAGTGTGTTTTATTTTTTTCTATGTAAAGGACTTTGGGACAACTTTGTGCCCTCATTGTCCTTCATATCTCACTCTTGGGCAATCAGGTGGAGACTTTGTGCTACATCTCAATTTTCTAGTTACTACGACCTTGATTACATTTTACAATTACTACCAGGAAGATTCTTGTAGTTTGTTGAATGGTACTTCTGAAAGAAGAGGAGTGCTTTCTGTCATTATCCCTAAGATTTCTCCTTTGATTTACATGCATCATCTCTGAAAAAAGAGAGATGGATGGTTTATCCTACCCTTGAGTATTATTTTCTATATATATATAGCATATCTATAGGGAACCTCCCCTTGATGAGAGGAAAGATTAGTCCCCTTTTGATGTGGTAAACCTACACATTTGGCTGACCAATCTTCCTACTTTGGATGATCAGACCTATTTTGTTTATTAGTACGTTGATTGACAAAATATTCAACCAACACATTTTATCCAAAATAAATTCCCTAATGACCTAATTTCCTTCAGAAATTTTGTCTGAGGCAAAAGCTAAGACAAATTATTTTGGGAAAATTGTCCTACAACAATTCCCATGATGATCAAATTCTCTCATAAATTTTGTCTACAACAAAAAACCCCCATAGGCTCATTCTCCCAAATATTTTATCTGCAAGAATAAGTTTTGAAGACCAATTCTTTTAGGGAAGTTATTTGGCACAAAACTCACAATAAAAGGTACAAGGCATGAATTCATTTAAATATTTTATTTGAATCAAAATGGTCCATAGAAAAAGGCTAAAACACAATGCCTGAAAGATGGTTTATTTTAGAGAAGTTAATATAGCAATTTGACATTCATGTAAGTTTATAAATTAAGCTTAGTAACTAGCCATTTGAGTTCAAAGTGTGACAGGATCATAAATGTCAATGATGGTCACATGGATGTCATTTGATGGTCATACAAATGTCAAATTCAAGACATGGAAAATAACCATTGAATTTCAAATATCTCAGTGATGGTCACATAAACATCAAATACATTCATATAGATGTCAAAGATAGGAGCACAAATGCCAAAGTTAAGTCTTGGGGAATAACCATTAGATTTTAAAAGGGAGGATCAATGATAATTGTTTAATCACTAATTCAAATCTAATGGCACATGAGTAAGTTAAAGTGGTCCCAGATTAAAAGTAGGCTTGAGATTATCTAAACATGGGTTCCTAGATTAAATATAATGGATAGTAGGTAAAGATAGGTCAGTAGGCCTAGGTAAATCTAATGGATTGTGTTTGAGTATAAAAGGTAGATCAATGGCATGAGTGAGGTTAGAGAATTCAAAAATCTTAGATGCCACCACATGGCACAAATGTGAAAGTGGACATTTTGATAGTGAGATTTTGAGGATCAACATATGGATGCCATGTGGTACCATCTCTAATAGAGTTGACATGTCAAGCAAAGATCTAGGGCTTACATTTACCTATTTCTTGAAGATAAAATGGTGTGAGAGAGAGTCAATAGGTCATTGAGCTGAGTCAATTTTTGATAGCCAATGAGAAAAGAGGGTGAACTAAAGATTTTTGTATGGAAATTTACAAAGCCATTTTCAACCTAGCCAAAGTAAATATGAATTAAATCAAGCTCAAGCAAAATCTGGGTCAGACCAAGAGCAAATATTTTTGAATCAAATAGTGCCATAAGACTTTTTAGAGATAGAATATGTCCTTTTTGACTGGATATGGATCAAGGTGGGATATTAATTGATCATATGATATAGATATGTCCAATTGGATGTGTCAACTATAGGAAAACCAATAATTTAAATTTTTTTTCAATCTATAGTAAGCCTACGTACACATTTCAAAGCAAAGGTAGATATATGTAATTAATGGATGATCATCTTGAGCCATGCAAATAAACACTAAATATAGACTTAAGCATGGCATCAAATATAAAGGCCTTGCCTTACAAGGAAATAATTTTATATGAAGGAGCTCAAAACGGTCCATGCATATCTAAGATTATTTTCTAAAACGTGTCTTGATTTTCATATCCTCTACCACACCAGAAAAGGATATAGTGACATTAATATAAGAGCACGCTCAAGGAGGATTGTGGTGATGGTTGTTATGAATGGGATGGGGATGATTAATGATCCATTTAGTGTTTTTTCTCCCTTCTACTTTTTCTTCCTATAAATCTAATGAAACTCTACCCAAATCACTTTGTAACACCTAAAGTTGTGAGATCTTATTATGGATCTTTGGGCTAGATGTAATGAAAATCTACCCAAATCACTTTGTAACACTCCTAAAGCAATATAAGATAGTTTCAGACTCTAGTTGAATACTAAATATGCTTTATTAAAGTTTGATGTGTAGAGTTTATGTTTCTATTCATCATTTATATGTTATTCATGTACTTTACTTCAATTTTATTGGTTTCATTTAGGTTGTATGAAGTGATAGTTAGTGATGTTCCTCTTGAAGTGTCATAAGTCCATAGTGTCTCATATAGACCTATCCCTTTCTTCAACTTCAAGTTGTAGGTATATTTTCAACATCCATACAAAATACTCATGATTGTAACCCTATCATAGAGTTTGAATAGTCCTTATCTTAGTTGAATTCATTAGTAGTCAAAGAAGTGTCTAAGGTGAAAGTGGATCTATGAACACTTGTTACATCACCACATTTAGTATAGATTTCCATTCATGTATTTCTCCATTTTTTCATCCCAATAGCATAGGTTTAGTAAAAATGGACTATATTGTTACATATGATGAGCTAGAATTGTTGAAAATCCTAGAGGTCTGACTCAAAATTTAGGTAACCCACAACTTAGTGTCATTCTCATGTTAGGCCAGGTTTGAGCAAGAGGACTTGAAAATTTCCTTGCTTAGCTAGGGTGCAATCTGAGATCAAAATAAGTACTAATAAAGAGGTATTTTAACAAGAAGGTAACTTTAAGAACATTCCAAGAAGGTGATATAGTGTTGAAATGGGATGAAGTTAGAGAAAAACTAAGGAGGCATACTAAATTTGATACCCTATAAAGTGGACCATATGTCATCATCAAGTGCAAGAAAATAAATTCTTTCTAATTAGCAAGGATTAATGGAGAGGATCTACCTATCTTTGTGAATGGGATACATTTAACACCTTAATATTGAGGAGTAAAGGTTAGTTTTGTAAATAGTAATTAGGTGTGTGTTTTGTTTTAGTTGTGTGTGTTGTGTTCCCTAAGTGTTCTAGTTGAACAAATGTGTGTTTATGCTTTGTCCTATTATTTTATATTATTCAGTGTGTTTTTTTAAGTAAATTTGTGTGTCAACTAGTGTACATGTGACTCCATATCCCAATGGATAGGATTAGGCAATTGGTCATGGCATAGAAAGCATACCACCCTTGGGAAATCACCAAAGATGTTGACCATTTAACCACAAGTCAAAGAGGGTCAACCCCCTATAATAAAAAACTTATATAGGGGTCTAAAATAGTGTCTTAGGGTTATTTTAATTAATTTTATGTAATTTAATTCCATTTTATCCTTGGTCATAATCTAATTAAGTCTTATGTCAATATCAGTCACTTAGGGGTCATTTTTAGGTCTTATATGCAAGTAGTAAGTTTTCATGGTGTCTGAGTAGTTTAGAGTCATGGATAAAGTTTTAATATGCCTTAAAAACTTATTAAAGATATATAGGATTAAAAAAAATCTCATAACACAACTCTAATTAGACGAGACTAGCATGGGACATCAGGTAGAAATAGATAGGTCAACTCACTTGTGCATATTATAAATGTGCTCAAAAAGCCTCACATGATTAAAAAATCACACAAAATCAATGATTTTAGTGCCAATAACATCCCTTAAAAATATGGTGTCTTGATTATCTATCTATATTAAGATATAGATATTTAAATTTGAATTAGATAGCAATGATCATGCAGACATCAGTGATGATTGTGCATATGTCAAAATCAAGCTCGACAATTAACCATTAGGGTTCAAATTATGATAAGCAAACAAACATCAATGATGATCACATGAATATTAATGATGGGTGAACATATGTAAAAATAATGTCTTGTAAATTACCCATATGAATTCAAATGGGGATAGATCTAATGATTGGTGTTCAAACATACATCTAGATCAAAAGGTGTGAGGACAACCTGATAGAGTTAGTGGGTCTAGGTAAAATCAATAGTAAACATTTAATCATAGCAAGTAGATCAATGGTATGAGTGAGAGTCAAAGGTTAAGGAATTCATATTAAACACAATGCTACCAAATGTAATAATCTTAGGACCCTAAATCAATGATCAATGACCATCATTTAAGGTCAAAGTAAAGAGACTTTAAATGAGATCGATATAGCAAATTCAACCAAGTTTTAGATGGATAAAATGATGCTACTTTTCCAAATGACAATAAACATATTCCAAAATGAAATGAGTAACATTGTAAGGGAATGACACATAGGTAACCATGTAGGATTGAGGATTTTGCAATGGAGAAATCACTTTAGATTCATATGACATCATGAAATCTTAATTAAGATATGAGGTGAATAGTGACCACTAGATGTGAAGAGTTGAAGTCCAAGAGACTAATGAGTGAATGTGAATGACGAATATAAGTGTCTAGAAGATAGCTAGTAGCTAGGAAAATGTCTTATGACTATTTCAACATAGGTGTCATCTCTTCCTATTCTAGTTTCAAGTTCTTGAGTTGATGATCCATGATGAAGTCAATTTCATATGTAAGAAAAAAGAGTTCTATGCCATATTTTAGGATTTTTTATGCTTAAAAATCCATTTATCCCATTATAAATTACATGGTTTATTTATAAATTCATCCTCCTGCATATATAATTCCTCCTATCAATTGGACATGTGTTGTAGTGACCTTTGAGCTTCATTCTTTTCTCCTCTCTCTGAAATTCTATAAGTACCTACCATTTTGGCCTTTGTAAAAAAATGACCACACTTGGTATGGAGAATCCATACTATTTTAATGTCACATTTTACCCTATAATAATTCAATAAATCTAGTTTTCAGTTCAATAATATTTTGTTCAAGTGTACAAAGTGATGAATGGTTAATTTTAGTGATTTTATCCTTTGATTTTTCTTGTCCTTTCATGTCTTCTACAACAAATTATCATTATAACATGTCATATAGAGTGTATTCAAGTGTGTTAGACTCCTTTCAAGTATATGATTGTCCTTAGAGTGTTCAATTTTACCTCTGGTTCATTTTCCTTGCATTTCTTCATACATCACACCTCTATATTTAAATATTCATGTTATAATCCTTTAAGACTTTGAGACTAGTCTATATGCTTTATTTCTTAGTGAATGAAATGTGATTATCATGCATTAAACATATTGGTGTATCACCCCATTAGAATAATTTCAATTCATGTAAATATTAACTCTTTTCCCCACAAGCAAGCATTAGCATAGGTGAAATTAATTTAGGATACTTTCAAGGAGCTAACCCTTAAATATAGAGGCTTACTTCCACTATATGTAGACCCACATAACTAAAAGTGTTACCATGTTTCCCAAATATAGAAGAGGCTATAACACCCTCTTCTAGGGTGAAATATTTGGTGACAATTAATTACCCTTAGACATCTAGTGTTGTTGTCCTGATATAATTTCTTTGATGATTCAAGGATTATATCAAGGTAAATCTAATATTCATGTACGAGGAACACTAAGTCTATGAAATTGTGGTCCAATTTTAGAATCATTTCCCCTTTATCATTCAACACTTCTCTCTTTTCTACATAATAATACTTTGCTAATGTTAGCACCATCTTAGGGTTCTACACTGATAGGGGGAAGGCTACTACTTGAGGTAGCCCACAATCATAATTCTATAAAACTAGTCATTTTTGAATTCAGCATTTCGTCTAGTCTAGAAATTAGCGATGTCAATGTGATCTATGTATGTATTCATTATCTCATTTGTGATGTATTACAAGATGAGTGGGATGATAAGTCCTTTGGATTTAAATTTTTTTTTTTCAAATATGAGTTATGGAAAAATTGCTAGGGGAAAATCACCTATAGAGTTGGTAGGTTTTGAGGGTGCAAAACATAGGTTTAAACTCTAGTGGAGATTGGGGGTTCAAATGTAGGGAAAATGTCTAGTAGAGATGGTGGTTTCAAAACACACTTGAAATGTCTAATAGAAACTCCAATGGGTTTTAGATTTGTAAAGTGCACTGGAAAACTCCATGAAGTTATAAGGTTGCCATGTTAGGTAGAAATCTAATGGGTTTTAGAATTTTTTTGGAAAGTGAAAAGTCCATGGGGAATATACAAGGAATCATTAATGGAATATTCAATTAGTTTTCCTATGAATTTAAACCATAGATTTTCTAATGGTAGTAAAATGGAATGAATTGACTTGACATAATATTACTAACATAGACGACCCTAAATGATACCAAAAAATAATCTAAAACCCTATCTTTATGCCAAGAGAAACATACCTAAAATTTCATGAAATACTATGGCATGAAAAATAGATTGAACAATGAAAATTATAGATGAAAATTCAAGAATAAATAGGAATATTGTATAGGGGAAGCAATAACATCATGGCTCAAATGCATGGCTTGAGGTAACTTAGCAGGGTCACAAAGCTCTAATATTCAAAATTCAAAAATTAACAATGAATTACAATAACCTTAATTTCATTTCTATAACCACTATAATAAATACCCTTAGGTTATTAGTTGGCATGAGGTTTGAAATTATATAGTCTGGGATAAAGTTTATAACTTTGAAAATTTTCAATTTGTGTTTTGACCTCTACTTTCCATAGGATTGCTTGGCTTTCTAAAAAGGGGAAGGTGGAACTTAGGGCATAATTAGAAAATTTACAAGTTGAAAATTACATCTAGAGTCCTCATTTTCATAGGAAGGGTAGTTAGTGGGAATCAGAACTTGAGTTATAATTTACAAATTTGCAATTTGAAAATTGTAAATAGAGTTTTGGTTTCTAGTTTGAGTCATGCATAAGAAGAAGAAGTTGGGATGTAATTTTCAAGTTTGTGAGTTTCAAATTACATTCCAATCTCCAGTTTCTATGGGGTATATGTTTGGCAAGAAGTAACGATCTATTTTTAATTTATATCTTTACAAGTTGTAAATTATGAGCAGGGTTTTGATTTCTAACAAACATGAGTATTGTATAAAGTGGAGGTTGGGAAGCGATTTGCAAGTTTTCAAGTTACAAATTCCATTCTATCTTTGGATTATACTAGATATTATTATAGTGGGAAGTAGAGGTATATATGTGATTTTAAAAATTTCAAGTTATAAATTGCACCCAGATCTTTGGTTTTTACTAGGGTTTAGGAAATGAGTGTCCTAAGTCATTTTAAGGCATTTTTCCAAAAAATTAATGGGTCTCTCTTAGAGTACTTAACATTTAAACATTTTTGGGATAAAAATATCAATAGATATAATAGTGGTATTTTATATGGCTATTATCAATGGCATTATTTTGCCTAAAAAGAGTGATTAGTTCTTTCACATCAGTTTATTAGGTGTGTTTTATTACATGCTTTTATAAATAGTTGGTTTTTCTTGGGTACTTGTTATTTGTCATATCTATACCATGATCATCATTATGTGGTTCTTCAAGGTGGATGTAGTAATGGCCAAATAATGGATGTGGGAGCATATATCCATTGAGTTACCTATTGATACATAAAAAGAGAGGGGTCTAGATGAGCTGATGGACTATGGATGGTATCAAATGGGACTAGGGCATATATTGAATAGGAGATATCTTAGATATTACATATAAGCCATTGATGAGATTATTGTGATTAACTTAATCTATATTCCTTATAAAGATAATTAGTTTTAATGGTGAGAGGACACAAAGTATATAATTTATGTGACTACTCTTTACTACATCATAGGTCGATAAGAGTATAGGGTATAAAACCAATTTTAAATATAAAAGATGTACCACTACATCCACATAAATTTTCACATGATACGAGAGAGAGACATTAGTGTGGACAAAATCTTGATTGGATTAAGGGTAGGGCTAGTTTTCCATTATTACCATAGGTGGCCTAGGTATATGCAGGAGGGAAAACATATGTAGTAGTGATAGAGGCATACATTTCATGGTGGGTTAAACATAGACCTATGAGACTTACTACTATACAAGATGGATAGGATGGATAGGATCTGATAGTTCTTCAAGCTAGGGTAGTAGGTAGGAGAACAATAGAGGGGGTAGAGAGGTGGGAGAGGAGGATTTAGAATATATATAGATAGATGAGGGAATTTATGTAGATATTGAGTATATTGAGGATTAGGTGTAGATAAGCACTAATGAAGAGATGATGGAGGTATATATGTCATTAATTTATTTTATGTGCATATCATATAGGGGATGTTGGGAAAGTAAATCCATTTAAAACATCCATATCTTCATAGGCATAGGTGACCATTAATAGATTGAGATAGGAAATCAGTTCTAGAGAGACTAAGCTCATAGTTTTATAGTTTAGGCTAAACCATGGATCTCAATAGTTTTCATTAGTGCATGTGCATATTAATGTAAATTAGATAAAGATGTATAGATTTCATGCAAAGATATATAGTATGCATTATATATAGTCATAACTCATTGTAGATAGATAATAAAATGGATGAAATAGGGATGCAATGGTATAGGGTTAATCCTTGATTGTTTCATTGAGGTACACATCCATAGTAGAGTGGGATTTAACACAGGTTAAGAGGGACATAACACATGTTGGTATGGGCCAGGTGACAGACTGAGTTGGATGAGGCTAGACTAGTTATGATAGGGAAAGGTATGGTATCAGTCTATGAGAAAAGTCTTTAGGCTAAGGACAAGGTTTCATATTATAGGATTTTATATGAGGTAGTGATATTTTAGGAGCTAGGATACCTATATTTTTAGATTATAGTGCATAGAGGTCATCTTATATATCTTACATATCTTCTCAATCACACAAGACATATACTTAAACTAAATTAGTGGCACAACCTCCTCTTAGATCAGCCACCATGGGTTTACCATCACATCTAACTCCACCACATGATAAGACAAAATAAATCTCCTAATAGGCATATCCATAGGATAGATGGACTAGAGATAGCCAATGTCAAAGTTAACTACTTTGAGATAGTGCTACACATTTTAATTCATGATGTGTATTGATGTTATATGTTATATTTAAATGATTTTAGATATACTTGTATCATCATTTCATGTATATTCCCATTTTTTATGTATATATACATTGGACCTTTTTATATATATGAGATGGTATTATATTCAGTGTTATCTCATGTTATGGTTTATTGTACTTGCTTATGTCTCTTACTAATTTGATTTATAGATGTTCCTTTCTATTAGTATTGATGAGACAGATGTACATTATGATTATGATTTTTGTTAGCTTAGATTATTTGATCAAATAGATAAAGATGCATTTGATTGATGTCATTGACATGGTATCCATTTTGAAACATTATTTTTTATATTTCACATGAAATTATGCATCATAATACATGCAGGATAATGATAACATTCATTTGTCAAAGATGCATAGCAACATAAATTCAAAATGCAAATGCGTACAACATAAAGAAAGATATGGATAGTCAATATTTAAATTTACAACACAATGCACCTAAATCAATTTCAATTCAAATAGAACTATTCATAACTCAAAATCATGATATGATTAATCAAGACTTGAGTGGAAAACATAATGTACTAAATTAGGGCACCCAAGTAATAAAAAAACATACCAATAAATAACCAAATAATCAACACACAAACACAGAAGTGAAAGCATGTAAATATTCAATTAAAAATTTAGTTTGTGTCAAAATAAGGCATTACACTTTAATACTAAGGGTATGAAAAAATAATTAGACCAAGAGGGAATAGCAGAAAAGGGAAGGGGTGGTCGAGTTGACTCCAAATGCCCCAAGAATGTAAATACTACCTATATAGTCTCATGGACATTGAATCCAACATGGAATTTAGGCCAAATGTAATTCTACCAAGGATTTGGGATCAAAGACAAGTAATGAAAGGTTAATAACATAGATTATAGAGTAAAAATATGAACATGGAGTCATAAATTGGTGAGAGTGTATAATGAATAGGCCTACAAAAATGGTAAGATATATGTTCACAAAACTTTAACAACATGGGATAAGGGATGCTTGTGATGACTTAAAAAAATTGATCATTGCCTACATGGTCCAATTGGACCTAAAGCCATTATATATCACCCATAAATTGAACATAAAAAATGATAAGTATGATCAGGGACAAGAACATGAATAATTTGAGATAAAATGGTTAAGCTCGCAAAATAACAAGAGCATGAAATATGAACTTTCAAAATGGTAAGAGTATGGAAAATTGGTCCCATTTTTTACATTCCATGATCACAAGGAGATGAAAGTCACCAATGAGGTAATTTAGTATGTGACACCTACATACAATCAACTATAACCCAATTTAAATAACAAGATAACAACTAATCAATTGTACAATATTAGATATGGGTACAAACTAGGAAAACTTTAGGATACTAAGTCATGCAATTTTTTAGCTTTTTTGACATGAGGGAATATTTGGATTTTTATGGATTTTGGAATATTTATAATATTTTGGGATTTTTAGAGTATTTAAACATTTTAGGGATTTTTGGAATATTTGGACTATTTAGGATTTTTAGAATAGGATATTAATGAGTATATTTTGACCAATGATTTTATAAGAATAAGAATAGAAAAATATAGAAACACATATCAAAGGCAATTAGGTTCATGGGTGCATGAAATTGATAGTGAATATGGAACAAAAAGAAGATTGTCTAGACACTAGCAAATTAGACATGATCATTCAACAAAAATATGGAATAAGATACAACTTCCTCTTTTACAATAATAAATTTGGATGAAATGGGAGTTAGTGAATAAAGGAACATGTTTTTGAAATTCTATGATCTCAAAGGAATAATAAACATCATATAAGTCAGATAATCAATGACATTTCATAGTTTGACATTATTTCTACAAAGAGAAGCTGACACAAAAATTATTTGCATTATTGCTTTGATCTTATTAAATTTTATTCTGATTCACATATGGTATGTATAGATTGATAATCAGAAAAGGATGATAATAGGAAAAGGGAAATGATGAATAATGAAAGGATTCCCCCAATCTAGGGATGAAAGGAGTAGGGAAACAAAAAATAGAATAGATATTCCCCCAAGAAGGAGAATTGATATACCAAAGAGTGGAAACTTTAAGGATGAAATCACTTAAGATGTATAATATTCATTGGCTTATCTAGTTCATCACCTTCTTCATTAGCCAATCTATATGCACTAGACCCATATATAGTGGTAATAACAAAGGGGGATAACCAATTTGGTTAAAACTTACCTTTGATTTCCCTTTTGACATTGGTATTATTTTGGTTCTTATTGAGTACCAAATTACCAAGCTCAAACTCTAGGGAAATAATTCTCATGTTATAGCCTTGACATAGTTGATTCTGATAAGACTTAAGGTGATTAGGGTGATTAGCCTATTCTCATCCAAAAACTTCAACTCTAAATAATCTAGCTACTCTATAGTATTCTTCATCAAGGAAACCTTATAGTGAAATGTGTAGTGATGGTAGCATGATCTCAATAGGCAAGATGGATTCAAATCAATAGACTAGGGAATAAGGAGTTACACCAGTAGGAGTGTGAACATTGGTATGATATGCCCATAAGGCTGGGAATATTTTCATGTGATAATCTCAACCAAAGGTATTGATATTATTTTAAAGGATTTTAATCATTGTATTTTTAGATGCCTCTACCTAACCATTACCTTAAGGTTACTACAAGGTGGAAAACTTATGATTCATGTGGAACTTAGAATAAAGGGTGGTGACATCCTTATTTTTAAAGGATGTATTATTAGTGCCCAAAATTGCATTAAAGTAATTAAGCCCTTTTCAAATGTAAATTCCTAATTCCATCCTAAGTTGAGTATCAAATCATAAGTCCTTAGCCATATTCCTATTTTTTAGTGTTTTTTTGAAAGGTCAAGTTCATGTTGAATCGACTAGGTGATTTAACTTGGCCCTTGCTTAGCATATTTCCTTTGGGAATTTGGCATCAGGTATTTCCTTATGTTAATTTGGTCTGTACTTGGTATAAAGTCCTTAGAGTCTTTTGGGAAAAAAATTCATGCAAATTTTCCAAAGGTCATATTATTTCAAGCATTTTATTTGCACAAAATTCTCAAAGGGCTATTTCCATTGTTTTTGGTGAATTGTAAGGACTTATTTATTTCGACCAAAGTGTTTACAAAAAGTCTAGAGTATTGTTACTTTGGGAATTTTGTCCACACATAAATTTTTAAGGATTATTCCTTTGGGTATTTTGTCCACACAAACGATCCAAAGGGTTATTCCTTTGGGTATTTTGTCTACAATAAAAATTCCTTCACGTATTTTATCTATACAAAAATCCTAAAAGGTCATTTTGCTTTTGTAAAATATCTGAAGGGTCATTTCCTTTGGTCATATTACCCTTACAAAAATTTTGAAGGGTAATTTCATAAGGGTCATTTTTCCTTTTCAAAATCCCTAAAGGATCAATTATTTAAGGCATTTTTCCCTTGAAAAATTCCCAAAGGGCACCTTCAAAAATTCTGAAAGGTACTTTTAAGAGATTTCAAGGACCATTCTAAAAGGCCAAAGGGAAATTTTGTAGTACAAGTGCCCTTGACAAAACTTATAAAAGGTACATTCAAAAGCTAGAAGGGTACTTTTAGCAAAGTTGTTTTAGAGTAGAAGTCCTATTTACTTTACACATTTTGCCCATGTAAAAAGTTTGAAAGAATTGCATTTCTTTGGGAAAAGTGTAAATTTTAAATCCTTTGGGTAAATTATCTCAAAAAAAATTCTAAGAAAATTTCCTTGATAGAATGCACACAAGGATTATTGTGGGATAATTATGCTGAAGAAAATCCCAAAGCAAAATTGTTGAGGATAAATAAAAGTTAAAGATGAAAAAGTCAAAGATAAAAGGCCCGAGAAGCAAATAGGAATGTCGAAGATAAAGAGCCTACTGAATAAAAATCTCGATGAGTAAATTCTTAAAGAAACTTGCCCAAATTGTATAGTTATGATGGTATCATGTACATATTTTTACATGCACATAGATGTCAATTTTAAGGCATGGCAAGTAGTCATTGGGATTCAAATTTTCTAGGATGGTCATACGAGCATTAATTTTAGACCCCATGAAATAACTATTTATTTTCAAATAGAGGCATATCCAATAACACATTTACATAGAATAGGATGATCTGATGGTGTATGATCAAATTTGAATAGTTAAGGAATCCCAAGACAAGCATAAGCATTAAAAGTGTTAAGCTTATAGGGCATGATTTAAATATTGAACACATTCCTAGAGATTGATGGTGAACGTTCAAGTGTACAAAATCCATTCTATGATGTATATTAAATTAAGAATTTTCAACAAAGCACATAATGAATGCAAGACTACCACTTGGCAAGAGTGCATTAACTTGATAAGACTGACGCAGTAGGATGCATAAATATTATGAAGTTGTTGAGTGTCACCACTTTGGTAAAAGACTTGTAGGTAGCCAATAGATTTTGATCATTTATATCAATATCAATGGCACATGATTACTCGGGTGAGGAAATCTAATGGTGTGAGTTGAGGTAGACTTTTCAAAGGGCCTAGATTGTATGAAAAAGTGACAAGTGTCCAGATTGGAGCCAATCAATAGACTTAGTCACTTTAGGCCCCATGAATTCCCAATTGGATCCACTATGGCATGCCAAATGTTAGTATGTGGTAATCTTTGATCTAAAAAGTTAAAATTGATAGCTCTTTCCTAGTCAGTTAATTAGTCAAAGCATAAAATAAGGTCCATGAACTATTCTAGAGTGAATATTTCCCATTATGATCATAGATCATTTTTTTTATCATGTCACAGACAAATCATTCTAGAGCCATCATTAGAAGAATAGGTTATTCCATGGCATGCACAAAAATAAAGGTAGTTGTCTAGGATGTTCCATCTATGTAGGCAACCATTCATTGGCATATATATGTAGTTACACATGGCAACAAAGTTGGTTTAGCTTCTACCACAAAATTCACCTTTTAGGTAGGTGTAAAGGGGCATATTTAGATAGTTTTGCATAAGGATAAAGTATATTTATCTCCTCAAATTATTTACTCCCTCCAGCTATATAATTTAGTGGTCAAGAGCATCTCCAAGTAGTTGCAAATCCTCATCATTCCTTGTAGAGGCAGTTGTAACAATGATTTTTCTTTTAAATAGATGAAAATCTCAGGCATGGCCAAGGGCATTTTCCTACTAGGAGTAACTTGATGGAATGGGAAAGTTTATTATGCAAGTTTTTCAAATCGTAACCCTTAGTCCCATATTTGAGAAGTGTGTAAAATATATAAATAGGGGGTTTCCCATCTATTCAAAGGTTGTTTTTGGTCATTGGTTATTACAAATCATTTTTTAGGCATCCATTTTCTCTAAGTCTAGGTTTATAGAAATTTTTGTGGGATCAATTATTGTATGTAGATCTTGTCTCCCTAAATAAGGTGGTTGTAACTGTACAGCCATTAGCAATCTTTAAGAGCATGTTTATGTCTCCCTTGTCAAAAGAGCAATCTTGCCATGCTTGTCCCCATGGTAGCATTTTGAAGCACTAATGTCTATAATATTTATTTTAAAGTTAATGATTTTCCTATTGATGAAGTGCAATGATCTATTTCACAAATTTTTTATTGGATATCTTTCTCTATGACCATTATTGGTTGTCATTTTAGGTTTTGATCTGGATTATAAATCTCTTTCTACATTATTTAGAATCTATTACTAAAAAACTTGTTAGGGCACCCTAGGTTTATGGATTTAATAAGGAAAGGAATTTTAAAGATTAGTTTTAGTGTATGCTCTAGTCTCTCAAATATCATATTATAATTACCATTATCTTTCATTTGAATTTTTTTCCACATTATTACTAATAAATATTTTCATGAATTACTATCAGATACCCTATTGTTTGAAAGCCACCAACATGCCACCCTCCATTTTATGATTATATAACTTGTCCTACCTTATCCTACCCTATAAATAATACACCCCTTGCATACTATAAGTATTGTTTTCCTTGTAAATGCATAAGATATCACTTATTTGAAATGTGTTTGTAATTTATACTTTAAATCTTAGCATTACAATCCTTTATTCAACCCCTTTGTTTTTGAAGATTTTTAGATTGAAGATTGCAGTTATAATTTCATGTCTTTAGTAGCTTATATATGACTTAGAGCATTTTTGCATTTCATGTGATAACCCTTCATGGGTGAAGTGTGAAAACTTGGATATGCTCTAGTCATATTTATTATTTATGCTAAGAATCCCCATGGCTATTGAATTGGAAAATCTCTCCATGTGACCAAACTACCCCTTAAGTTCTCTTACCTTGGTTCAAACAAAGTCACAATTAGTAAGGAGCTAACCATACCCTCTTTAGATTCCTCTTAGTCATATTTTGTATTTGGTTTAATCTTGATGCCAAACCCTTCCTCAACTACAATGAAATACTAGTAGGATTTCCATAATTGCTTGTCATTTTCCCTCAAGTGTGTAAGGTCAAGTGTACAAGGTTTAAAACTAAGAACCAACACTCTTATGGAATCATTATTGGGGACTAAACTAAAATTCTGGTCACTTGTGTTGCTGAGAATTCTTATAGAGAGCTATGATTATTTCATCATGTGAATTTTTCTACTATTACTACATTGATCTAACTATCTTGGTTGTCAATGTCTCCCATTCCACTAGGAACATGCCAGGGAGTTTTTAGGGTTTGACAATTCAAATTTTGTTGAGTATATTGTAATTAACTATTAACATTGCTTATTAAAAGGTCCTTTGTCCCTTTTGATTTTTATTTTGAAAATTTTAGTGTCTTTGTCCTCTATCTCATTAAGCTTCAACAAGTATAATTTTAGCATGTATCAAATATAGTTTATCAACTTTTATATTCTAAAACTATGATTCTAGTGGTAACTCTAACATTATTTTATGGTTTCAAAAAATATTGGTGCCTATTATGAATATTTTTCTAAATTTTAGCTTTGAGTAATTTCTTTTTTATAGAGATGGAATGGATAAGATCATTTTTCAAAGGTAACCCATCTAAGAAACTTGTTCCACTCTTAATTATTCACTAAATAATAAGGGGAAAAGTCTAGAGGCATATTGAAGGGTATAGCTCAGTTGCTAAGGGTTGTCTATATTTTGATATTCTTGAGATATTTGTTGATCCTATCATTACTAAGGTCTATCATAACTCTTACATTTATTCTAAAACACTTAGTCCTATTTATTTTCCATATCCTTCCTAACTAGTTTAATCCCCTCTTAAGTTTGATCCACCAATCCCACCTAATTCACCCCCTCATATCCCTTTGCCATTTATTCTTGAACTTCTATTTGAGCTGTTCATGAGGCATAGGGACCAAGATGAGAATTCACGTCCTTCATTTCATGTTCTTAGATTCAATATAATTAATTTTGATTAAATAGAAGGCTATCCTAATGAAGTCTCAAATGAAGTTAGGAAATGTCTCCCAAAATTTTGAGGGAATAATGGAGTGAGTGGTGATCAGCACCTGAGGGCCTTGCAAAATATAATTGAAGATTATGAGGCTGAGTATGAGGACGTGTGAATCAAGTTGTTTGTTCACATGCTAGAGGAAGACACCCATGAATGGTTTAATTACCTTCTCATTAGATGCATTGATTCATGGGAAGAGATGCAAAATGTTTTTCGAATTCAATATGGTTCTAGGATTGATCCAAGGTTTCTCTTAGATGAATTTGAAAACATGAAGAAGAACCCCAATGAGTGTGTTTAGGAATTCAACACCCATTTCAATAATACTATGATGCAGCTACCCAAAAACATCAAGCCTAGTGATACAATATGCTTGATAAAGTACTTTGATGCATTTTATAATAAGGATGCATAATAATTAAGGGATAAGGCTCTTAGTAACATACAATTGGCATTCAATATGACCATCTAGACTGAGAATAAAATCAAGGCTATGGGAAATATGATGAAAAAGCAAGATGATGTGAATTTGGTCAATCTAGAAAAGATACAACCCA
This sequence comes from Torreya grandis, assembly GCA_037957365.1. Classification (NCBI taxonomy): domain Eukaryota; kingdom Viridiplantae; phylum Streptophyta; class Pinopsida; order Cupressales; family Taxaceae; genus Torreya; species Torreya grandis. The sequence goes on along the minus strand of JARHVA010007997.1, from coordinate 414,033 downwards.
TGAAGATATCCAAATGAGAGGAAACTATCAAAACTTTGGCTTATTTTTTCAAATAAATGTCATGCAAGCTGGCTAGATCTAAAAAGGGGGTCCCTTGGGTGTCTACCAACTATGAATAGGATCCAAATATAAATCAAGCATAAAGGGGGAATTATTTACACCATTGAGATAATGATAAAGAGAAGAGGCTTACATGTGAAGAAAGCATGAATAAAAACCAAAATAGATGGTTTAGAAAGGAGGGGCCTAGTCCTTCAAATGCCAAGGTAAATGATATGAATTTTGATTTAAACATTGATTAGTGTGACAAGTTCTTCCTTCCACACCTTCCATGTGATATTACTAAACAAGTTGATGAAGATCTAGATGAACTTGAATATGCATCATCCAAATATTATATTTCTATGTTTGATTGTCAAAGTCCTTAAAGTGAATCAAATACCTTCATAAAATTGTTGAATGATACTATGATTGATTAGTTTTGGAGTGAAATCAAAATAGAGAGTGTCTCAACTTTTGACTTTGCTTATGATGTTAATATAACACAAGCATATGAATTTACCATTCATGATTTTGATTTCTTACGCTCTATGATGATTAGTAAATATCCTAAGGGAATTCCATTAGTTGAGAATAGGTAGCTATTAATTAATGTAGTGGCTACCTAAAAGAAGGAATACAACTTGAGAAGTAGGTAACTAGGTGCTACTTCTCAAGACACTACCCTTTCAAAAATAAAGATATAGAATGCAATCAAGGAAGAAAAGAAAGCTATAGTAGTCCCAAAATATTCCAATATAGCACCTGTGTCCAAATTTACTAATCCTAGAGGTGTTCCTACTAAGATTAATAGAGTACCCATATTGTCTAGTATCCTTAAGGGTTCGAATGAGTTAAAACAAAATCCACTTTTGAAGGTTTTTGTTAAAGATTCAAATCCACCCTAGCCTACTCAATTTTAGACCTTGAGTGACTGAATTCTAGTTGAAGGTGTTGTTACCCTTCCACCAATATGCCTCTTCCTTTAATATAACATCTATGATATGGCCTGAGTTTTGAGTCAAATAAAAATCACTGTGTTACTTGTTTAACTATTAAGAATAACTAAACATAGGAAGAGGTCCTTTGAATATTTAGAATTTGGTGAAAGGTTAGCTATGAATGAAATTGAATTACCCCAAATAGCCCCAAAAGAAGATGAAGAATTAGAAAAGGTTGTTGAGCCCACTCGGAGGTTTACTTAGGGATTGCACTTATACAAATTTAGATAAATATGGATCCATTTTATATAACCCTATCGATAAATGGTCTAAATGTTCACAATTACATGTTTGATTCTAGTGATTCTTGTAATGTGATGCCCTTGGGTGTCCTCAATGAGTTTAGAGTGAAGATTATATTAGCCTTTGGAAAGTGTTATGCCATGGAATCATGAGAGGTTCTAGTTATTAGACAAGTCAAAGTGCGTGTTGTATAATTGGTAGTGCATCTAAAAAATTATTTAAATATGGATGTGGTAGTTTTAGACTACTTACCTAACTGAGGTATGTTGTTGTCAAGTAAATTGGATGATAGCATGGGTGGAAGTATGAAAATGGAACTTTGTTATTCTACCATTCCTTTGGAGGGTAAGATGGTTATAATTTATAGAGAGATAAAGATGCTACATGTAATTGTGGATCCAAAACATGCTCTTAATGAAGTGTTGTACACAAATGTTGAATTGGAATAATTTATTGGGAATGTTTATATTAGTGAATAGAATATTGTTATTTATGATGAACCTAACAAAGATGGTGTAGTTTGGAAGATGTGATTTGATGGGGCTTACCAGTATTGGGAATGGAGCTAGAGTTGTCTTCTATGTCCCAGATGGTAAATGTCTTTTGTTTTCTTTTTAGCTTTCTTTTGAGTGCATGAATAATAATGTTGAGTATGGGGAAATATTTATTGGTTTAAGGATTTCTTAAGAATATAGAATTAAATGCTTGATTATCAATGGAAATTCTACGCTAGTGGTAAAGAATGTATGTAGTGATTTTGCCACAAAGAATAAAAGTTTGAAACAATATCAAAATGTTTTTTCGGATTTGCTTGAATTTTTTCATGCATTAAATTTATGTTATCATTATAAAAGTTTCAACCAATAATTTGATAGACTTGTAGGTTTAGGTGATCAATTTGATATTGTAAATATGATCCCTCACTATCAATATCAAGTAGAGGTGCTTTTTAGGCCTTCAATCAAAGATAATGTTCAGCATTGGTAGGTATTTGATGATGATGAATAGATTAAGAGTTTTTTGAAATATAAAGTTGAGTTCCATGATCAACTCATAAAATTGGAATCTATGGTTGAAGTTTTTGGTAGAAAAGACACCTTATTTGGGAAGGACATAATTTACCTAAAGACAAGCACGATCCCAAGGGGATTAGTGAGTTTGGAGGAATATTTTGATGGATCTAATAGAATAAATTTGACTCATTCATTTCAAAAGATGTGACTAAGTTTAACTTGGGTTGTCATGAGAATCCAAGGAAGGTTTGTCTAGGTACTCACCTAGGTGGAAATAAGAAATAAGCTTACATGCAACTGATAAGGAGATACTAGGATTTATAAACATGGTCTTATTCTGAGCTAAAATCATATAGTGAATACTTGCTCTAGCATGTCATCCCATTACATCTTGATAGCAAGCCTTTTAGGCAAAAGCAAAGAATGATTAACCCCATCTTGGCCACTAAGATGTGGGATGAGTTAAAGAAGCTAAGGGACTATGGTATCATTCAAACCATCAAGTATTCATCATGGGTTGAAAATTTAGTCCCTGTAAGAAGTTAAAATGGTGACATCCACTTGTGTGTGGATTTCAAAAATCTGAACAAAGCTTCTTTAAATTAAAATTATCCCCTACCCAATATGAGGAACCTACTATAAAGCATTACTAGATCAGAGATGTTGTCCACATTATATGGCTTCTTAGTGTATAGTTAGGTTGTGTTGATGTAATCTGAGAGATCCAAGACTACATTCACAATACCTTAGGGCACATATGTATATATGAGGATGCCTTTTGGTTTGATGGATGTTAGTGTAATGTTATATCGAGCTATGGACATCACTTTTATAGGGATAATTAACTAGATCATTATTATGTAGTAGGATGACATTAGTATGTACTCCAAAACTAGAGAAGAGCATTTGGAGCATCTAGAAAAGGTGTTGATTAGGTATAAGGAGTTTATAATTTCACTAAATCCAAAGAAGTACCACATTGGAGTATAAAAGACCAATTTTCTAGGACATATAATGTATAAGGATGGTGTCACGATTCATCCTAAAAGGGTTGAATCCATTGAAAGAGTACCCATCTCATAGTCCAAGAAAGGAATTCAGTCTTTATTTGGATAAATTAACTTTTTAATGATGTTTGTGTCTAATTTTATAGAGATTAATCTACCTATTACTTCCATGTTGAAGAAGGACTAAACTATCAAATGGGATGAGAAGGTCGTACAAGCATTCAATGACATCAAGGGAGCTTCAAATTTTTATCTTATCTTGGCTAGCCCTAATTACACAGAGCCATTTTAGATATTTTGTTTTGCATAATACAATACTGTTGATGTTGTTTTATTGTAAAATAATGATTATAGCCATGAGTAGCCCATATATCTCTTTAGAAAATCTATGTGAGGTCCTAAATTGAACTATACTATCATGGAAAAGAAGATATTTCTCTTTTTAAGGTTGCTAAAGTGTTTAAGCCATATATTCTAATTTCAAATATTGATGTTTGTGTCCCTCATATCATGGTGAAGGAAATATTGACTCAGACTAATGTCTCTAGCAATATATGTAGGTGGGTCAACAAGATGCTATCAGGATCTTGCTCCACCAAAAGAGCACAATATGATTACCAAACCAAGCAACTTAATATGCGGAAATTAACCAGAATCACAAGTAACTAGAATTCAGAATAACACATGATATGAGAGACAATACACAACTTGTATTAATAACTCTTACAGAAAAGAATATAATAAAGAAGATGCCACTTCTTCTCCACCACCTCTTCAGAGGTTTCCCACACCTCAAGTGAACAGTAATTCTCTCCTCAAAGCTCTCTCTACTAGGTCCCAACACCCAACTCAAACACAGAGTTGGTGTTCACCTTACACCTATGCTCCACGCACTCCACAAGTACTCAAAGTACTTCAAGTAGATCTCCCATGAACCTGCAACAACCTGCAATTCAACAGACCATACTTATGGAAGGAACTGCCTTGTCTTCCTCTTAGCTCTCCATGTACTCCACGTACATACCAATGAGTACACACCATACTCTAAGGAGATCCTGCTTGATTCTGCTCCTTGTTGTGTTGCTATCCTATCTGATCTCCAACCTACAGATCAATAAATGGTTCTGCACACCTGTGAACCTTGACCTTGTACACACACACACACACACCTGCAGATCAATGATCTTACTTACCATGTAGATTTCTTATAAGGGCCATGCACACCTGATGACCAAGATCATACACACCTAAAGAATCCAACTGACTCTCCAATCCAGCACCAACACACTTGGTACTGTGGCACTAGGAGGAACGCACCATTGCTCTACCTCACACACCGAAGGAGCTTATAATTATGCTCTCTTACTCCCTAGCACTTATTTACAATACAACCATGAGTCTATTATATAGAACTCATCCAAACAATAATTAGACATCTAATTACAATAATTAGATCTGCAACTATGAGTCTAAAATTAGCACTCATCATGCAAACACTTGGTTCGTTAGCTAACTGCCTATAATAAACTCACAGTCGAACCACACAGGCGACCGACGTCGATCCCTGTCCACCTAGAGGTGACCGACGTCGGCCGATCCTTGATCGACGTCGGTTGCTTCTCTTTCCCTATCCTACCGATGTTGGCTGATCAGACCGACGCCGATTGCTCTGACACTCAGCAACCTTCAGCAACTCCTCCAATGGCCTTCTTTGTGTCTGCATTAGTGAAGCTTTTAGCTCCACAACCCAACAATCTCCCACTTGGAGATAAATAGCTACACTATACCTGTACCTGTACTTCATCTAATCTATTTCCTGGTTTGTATCCCTCTTAAAGCTCCCACTTAAAGACTAACCACCACACATCCCGTGGTGCACCTCCTATCATCCAAGTACCCTGCCACATCTGAACCTACAACAACCTGTAGTGAAGTCCTAACCCTGCATAGCATGAATTCCTGCTATTGGTCCCTCTCAAATACCTAAGAACCCACTTCCCCGAATTGGCTCCTAACTCTCTGATAGCTCCCACTGCATGGGAATACTCAGGTCTATACTAGACCTCATGTGATTTTAGACACTATACCTATCCAGCCCTTAGTGTGCTCTGGCTCTACATCCTAAACCTCACCAACACCTGATTCACATCAGCTCCCACTGGAGACAAAATCTACCTGTGATCTCCATGTCTCCCATGTCAAAGAATTTCGCTGCTCCAAACTCCTCCTGACATGCCACTAAACTAATCTTACCCTTAGCTCAGTAGAACCCTGTATGTACAAACCCTGCTAGCAAATATACCATCCACATATAGTAATATAATGATGTCATAACTCATCATCCACTTGGTAAGTCAAACACAATGGTTATACTGACATTGACTAAAGCCCTGCTTTGTCATCCACCCGGTACCACCTGTCAGTCCTGTCCCACTGTCCTGTAGCTTCCTCAAGACCATATGCCTGGCCTTCCGTCTCACATGTCCATTCTCTCTATTCTTCAACTAAGGAATCCATTCATCTCTGTGCTTTCGCACCAGCTGGCAACCCTACCAAAACTCCCATTTGGTTCTGCATCATATCCCTACCATGCTCCCACCTGTTTCCTGGATCCTTCTTGCTCTACAATCAGCACCGAGTATAAAGAAGAGGAACAATGAATTTGAGGGCCTACTTACATCTTCAGTCCTCTATATGGGTGTTTGAGACTCTTTGACAGCATGCTATCCACCCAAAATCCATTACAATAACCGACCTAGGTCACTCCACAGTCTGCATCTGACTGACGTCAATTCCCATGCGTCTGTCCCTGACTACCAACCTACTATCGTCGATGTCCCTGTTGTCGACGTCAGTCCTCCTGACCAACGTCGGTCTTACTTACTGCCGGTGTCGGTCTTCCTGACTGACGTCGGTCTTACCCTGCCTGACATCACCGGTTTTGGTCTGCACATGACCGACATCAGCACCTGTCTGTTCGATGCCAGTTCTTCCTGACTGATGCCGGTATTTGTGTTTGCCTATGAGTGATGAATTTTTACCCGCGAGCTCCTTTGAATCAATATCCATGTCCAAACTACCCTGCTCAGAAGTATCTAGCACCATCCACTAGTTTCTATCTGCCATCTCCTCCAAGAACACCAAGGCTTTCTAGTTCTTAAGCCTATCAAATATATCTATCTTTCACTTAAGAACATGCATCTCCTTCCTGCTCATGTGACCAAGCCTACGAAGCCATGTCTCTGTAATAAAAGAAGAATCAGTAATATAAACAAGTGGATAAAGAGTACCTATTTTTTTACCACCAGCTAATTCAAGTGTATCTGCTATGAGAGTTCTTATGCATCTCTCATCACCCAATCTTTCTGAAGAAATTAGCCATATCTCCAAACTTGGGACCTGCATGACCTTCATCAACACTTGTGTGTTGGCCGCCTGCAATTTCAGCTTCACTTCCCCTTTGCCAATTCTTTGGCAAGGCTCACCAGCTCCTCTACCTGGGGCTGCATGGAAAGAGGCAACTGAATCTTTTATCCAAGATTCAACTTTATCCAAGAAACCTCCCAGAGCATCTTGTGCAACATCTAATTCTTCAATTTTTTCATGCTGATCTTCTACCAACCAACAATATTCTTTTACCTGCTCTTTCTTTCCATGGGACCTTAAGTGACCATCTGTGCTTTTCAACTCCTCCATTCTTAGCTTACTTTCATCTGCCATTGCTCTGATCCCACTCAATCAGAAACCTATGAGAGTGCCCTGTAACCAAACACAAAACCTGCTTCCTGCAACCTTAGCTCTAATACCACTTGTCAAGATAAACCCCTCCATTCTTAGCTTACTTTCATCTACCATTGCTCTGCTCCCACTCAATCAGAAACCCCTAAGAATGCCCTGTAACCAAACACAAAACCTGCTTCCTGCAACCTTAGCTCTGATACCACTTGTCAGGATCTTGCTCCACCAAAAGAGCACAATATGATTACCAAACCAAGCAACTTAATATGTGGAAATTAACCAGAATCACAAGTAACTAGAATTCAGAATAACACATGATATGAGAGACAATACACAACTTGTATTAATAACTCTTATAGAAAAGAATACAATAAAGAAGATGTCACTTCTTCTCCACCACCTCTTCAGAGGTTTCCCACACCTCAAGTGAATAGTAATTCTCTCCTCAAAGCTCTCTCTACTAGGTCCCAACACCCAACTCAAACACAGAGTTGGTGTTCACCTTACACCTATGCTCCACGCACTCCACAAGTGCTCCACGCACTCCACAAGTACTCAAAGTACTTCAAGTAGATCTCCCATGAACCTGCAACAACCTGCAATTCAACAGACTATACTTATGGAAGGAACTACCTTGCCTTCCTCTTAGCTCTCCATGTACTCCACGTACATACCAATGAGTACACACCGTACTCCAAGTAGATCCTGCCTGATTCTGCTCCCTATTGTGTTGTTGTCCTATCTGATCTCTAACCTATAGATCAATAAATGGTTCTGCACACTTGTGAACCTTGACCTTGCACACACACACACACACCTGTAGATCAATGATCTTACTTACCATGTAGATCTCCTATAAGGGCCATGGACACCTGATGACCAAGATCATACACACCTGAAGAATCCAGCTGACTCTCCAATCCAGCACCAACACACTTGGTACTGTGGCACTAGGAGGAATGCACCATTGCTCTACCTCACACACTGAAGGAGCTTATAATTATGCTCTCTTACTCCCTAGCACTTATTTACAATACAACCATGAGTCTATTTTATAGAACTCATCCAAAAAATAATTAGACATCTAATTACAATAACTAGATCTGCAGCTATGAGTCTAAAATTAGCACTCATCATGCAAACACTTGGTTTGTTAGCTAACTGCCCGTAATAAACTCACAGTCAAACCACACAGGCGATCGACATCGATCCCTGTCCGCCTGGAGGTGATCGACGTCGTCTGATCCCTGACCGACGTCGGTTGTTTCTCTTTCCCTGTCCTGCTGATGTCAGCTGATCAGACCGATGCCGGTTGCTCTGACACTCAGTAACCTTCAGCAACTCCTCCAATGGCCTTCTCCGTGTCTACATTAGTGAAGCTTTTAGCTCCACAACCCAACAGATGTAATAGTATGACATGGATATTTAGACCACCAAGTTAGTGAGAGGGAAGGGTATATCCAAGATTATGACTCAAACTGATTTGCAAGTTATTGAGGTAAACATTATTATTTTTAATAGTGATGATTCCTTGAGTCAATTTAACAAATCTCTATGCTATAGAGACATTGTTTACTACTTGAAAAATCTAAATTGTCCCCCTGAATTGGATAAGAATCAAATAACTCTCAATCTTGTCTCCCAAAAGAACTTCTTGACTAAGGATGGACTAGCATGGAATAATCTAGCTAGGGTTTTCCTAAGATGCATGCTAGAATAATAAACTAATAACCAGATTAAAGACTTCCATAGTGGAGTATGTGGTGGCCATTTTATGCCTAAGATTATATCTCATAAAACTATGAGAACTAGTTATTGGTGGCCATCATTATTCAAATATGTTGTTCAGATAGTCAAAAAGTGTGAGAAATCTCAATGCTTTATTGGAAGGATGAAAGCTTTAGGTTTTCTCTCTTTGAAGCCTATGATGATTAAAGGCCCATTCAAATAATGGGGAATGGATTTCATTAGAGAAATTTTTGATTCATCAAGAACTAGACATCAATGGATATGAGTTGTAACTAACTACTTCACACAATGTGTTGAGTTAGTCCCTATAAAGAAAGCAATGTATCGGGTAGTAATGGATTTTTTTAAAATCAGATTATTTGTAAATTTGGTGTGCCTATTAAAATTATTGTTCATAATGCTATGAGCTTCAAATCTAAACCTTTAGTGGTAGTGTGCAAAGTATATGGGATTGAATTGACCTATGATTCTAATTAAAATCTTCAATGGAATGGGAAAATAAAATAAAGTAACAATAAATTGCTCAAGATCATTAGGAAAACTTTGGAAGAAAACAAGAAGTGGGGAGAATAACTGAAGTTTGCCTTGTGGGCTGATAGGATTACAACTAAGAGATCTACAAGTAGAAACCCTTTTGATCTTGTTTATGGATCTCAAGTAGTTTTGCCTATGAATTTATAGTCTCCCACATATCAACTCATATGACAACTAGGGGATGATGATCAGATCAACCACTATGAAAATAAGATTAACTAGACTGTTGAGCTTGATGAAATTCAATGAAAAGCACCTCAAGTTCAAGGAGATGCTGAAGGAAATATTTTATAGGAATTTCACTCCAAGAACCTTTCAAGTAGGTGATCTATTTCTACTTTAGGATAGTAAGCATGTAGGTAAAGGAAAACATGGCAAGTTTGATGCCTTGTGGATGGGTCCCATTCCATTTAATACTAGATTAGGGAGCATACTTTCTTCTTGAGAGACTTGGATGGCGAAAAAATGGAGCTTCTAGTCAATGACAAACATATTAAACACTTCCTTGATAAATTCCTTAACATGTGTACCATATTATATAGTGTTTTGTTGATTTATTTTTCTATTTTTTTGTTACCCCTCTATTTCAAGGCTTACTTGTATATTTTTCCTTTATGTTATGTTATGTCTTCATTTCCAGATCCTCCTAACTTATTTTTATTAAGTATGCCATGATTTTTTGAGTCTTCATGAGTGTTTGCTAAAAATTGCTGAGTCTTGACTCTGTGGCCCACTGGATTGGCATCTAGTCTTATATTTTGGGTTTTTTTACATAATTGTAAGGGGTATGCATACCCTAGGAGAGAGATAGTGTTAGTGCCCAAAATTTCATTAAAGCAATTGAGCCCTTTTCAAACGTAAATGCCTAAGTCTAGCCCGAATTGAGTATCAAAGTGTAGCCATGTAAAATGTGAAATTATACAAATTTAGTGTGGTTAAGACACCTAATACATAGGTCCTCATATTGGCTCACACAAACCTTTTAAGATACTTATTTCATTGATTTCCAATTATCCAAACCTTTTTAGACTTAGGTTTTTTAGACCTAGGTAGCCCTACCAATCCTAGATCCATCCCCCTAGGTCTTTTTACCTTTAGACAATAGCACCCAAAGAGGATAGGATCACTAGAACCCAAGGTGTCTTATTTTTGACACTATTTTCTAAGTTCACTTTTGCCTCCAATAGTAAAATTTTCTTGAATACTTATCTTTTCTCTGTCAAGCTGATACAAAGTCATCTAACCCACAATCATTAATTACCCTATAAAAAGCCATTAAAAGTCCATTTAGAAGTGTTATCACTGATTTTAAAGAGAGACACAGGAATATAATCAGGTACACTCAATCACTCCTCCCTATTCTTTGTATATAGCCTTCCAATATTAGTCAAAGCCTACTCAAGTCATTGCAGTAGTCCCTAACTAGTTGAAGCACATCCAATTTTGTATTCTAATTGTATTGATCATACATAAATTACACCAAGCACTTTAATGCGAGAACTACATTAGCTTGATCCGTTTTTTGAGTATTGGTATGTATGCAACGTGCCCATACACAAGGTGTAAATTTCATCCAACATGTCATTTACACATTAACCCCTTCTCTCTCACTTCTTACTATATTTAGAAAAGGTAAAAGCATAGTCTATTTACACAAATCATTAGGTTAATTAAAGTATATTTATTTACTGATTTACATTGCTTAGTCCCTTTATTATTTAGGAATATAACTACAATAATTTTAAAATAATAAAACATTTGGTGAACCTAACTTACTTCAAATTTTCACACAAAAACCTTAGAAAGCCTAGGGATAATTATTTCTAATTTTTTTAAATATTTTCCTAATTTTTCCTGAATTAAAATATTAGAAAACTAAAAATTAATTGAAATATTTTCAATAAATTCAGCCACACCCTAGTCTATACATACTAGGTCCTATTTGCATATAAACACCTTCAAACTACTAGGAAATATATATTGATAATTTTAGAAATATTTTTGGATTTTCCTAAATTTTTTAAGCTAAACTTTCAAATTATTATACTAATTTCAAAATAAATTCAAATCCTAGTTTCATGTACTAGTTCCTTTCTTCTTCTTGAGATATCACCTTAAATTTATAGGCAGATTGTAAAATGATGCTCAACTTTTTCCAAATTCTTCTTACATTTCTTACAAATAACAAAGAAACCATAATGGACCCTATCATGTACATGAATGATGAAGTCTATCATATGTTAATACAAATCTTCATTCTCTATATTTAATGATCATTTGTCATTATATGAGATGATGTTAATCAAATTATTCTTAAAAATATTAATTCATCTCTTGCATCACCTCCTTTGGAGCCTCTCCCCCATATTGAGTCATGTTGCATGGTCTATCTTACTCTTCCCTAGGTCACTACCCATCACTAGAGAGCCCGATTAACACCTTTTTTTCATCCACCTCCTTGACCAATCAATTATCTTCACTCTCCTTTCATAAAAACTACAACTCCTATATGGATAATAGATAATTTGGTTAGAGTTATTACTCAACGTGAATTTATGCCTCCTCCACCTACCCAAGAGCCCCATCACCCTACTATTTCAACCCATCCTAAGCTCAACCAACTATCATAGGTAGATTTGCATAAGGCATATGACATTGTTGATCACTTGAGAAACACTCCAACTAAAATTTTCATGTTAGAACTACTTTAAAAAAATAATGTATTCAATGACATTATTTATCAATCACTCACTCAAACTTGTATGCCTCTTGATTTAGAACCTTTTTATTTTACATCAATGGTCAATACTTTAAAAACTATATAAGATGCAATTTCTTTTGATAGTGAGGACATGCCTTCTTAGATGGTTATTGATCAAAATTTACCACTATTCATACAAGTATAAGTTAAAACCAATGCAATCAAGAGAGTTATCATTGACAGTGGTTCTAAAATAAATTTATGTAATATCACATTTTTATAGGCCATGGGTATAAATTTAGCATCAATGTAAGAAACATACAATAACATCTAAGAGTTCAATGATATACCATGATAGACTTTGGGTACTATTACTTTAGATATCATGGTGGGACCAAAAACCCTCTCCACATAGTTCCAAGTCATATTATGACCTCTCCACTATAATATTTTACTCAGATGATCTTGGATACATACCATGGGTGTTATTCCTTCTACTCTCCATTGATGTATTAAATTTCTTGATGAGGGATCTTTATACACATGTTTGATAGAAAACCAACCTTTCAGATATTATCAACTTATAGAGTCATCTTTGACTATTTCATTAGATGGGACATGATATCTCATAGTATAGTCATCAATTCATAATATTTCTCTTGATCAAATATATACATATGAAGTTTTAGAGACTAGAACTTCCCATACTACTCCACTTATAGTTGCACTATCAACACTAAATCTTTCACCAGCTACAACAGATTCTGCGATTCTAGCTACTCCATAAATCATAGTTTAGACACTAATTACACATCTACCATCACTAATAATATTACCACCAATTCCAGTTGATTCCATATGCTCCACTAGTTATTGATATTTTGACAGAAGTACCATCTTCAAATACTACAACTAATGAGACTCATATATCACAATTACCCTTGGTGATAAATTCTAAGTTACCATATGTACATGATGTTGATAGAAATTCACAAAAAAATTTAGATGATGATATGACACCTACACTTATAGATGATTATTTGTGTGGATTTATATTTACACTAATCAACCTAGGAGAGTATTGATATGAGTCTAGATATCTCATAACACATCCTACAGTGCTTTTAGCATCTCACACTACACTCTTAGGACATCTTCTACATTCATGACCATAGTCAGCTCACTTGGCACATATAGTTCATATGGTTACCTCTATGGTTATAGATCAAATTATTCAAATTCAAGCTAGTAGCACACAACATAAACCATAGTTTATGTTATAGATATTACTTGATCATATATTGATCACATTACCTATAGTATGACAGATCTATCATACATTGTCACATCAAAATGGTCACCCATTCTATACCTTTCATAAGATTATAGGCCATGATAAAAGTTCATGCATAACCTTAAAATAGAGATGAAATAAACTACAAGATCAAGATATTATTCAAATTATAACACCACCAACTCCACCACTTCCACTAAAGTCACTTCCCAATAGGGTTAAATGTCCAAGAGCAGAATCAACATCTCCACCACTAGAGAAACCCTTAATTCACCTTTGACATGATGACACCATGAACACATAATTTGAGGCATATGATGATACTTCTGATGATGATCTTGATACATTTGATGATGGTCAAGATCCTTTCCTCCATTTTCATTCCTAGTAGGCTATATGTTTGGATCCATTCCCACCACTAACATAGTCTTTTATATTATGATGTATATACTTATACATAATTTATTTCCAACATTGATTGTACATATTATCTCTTACTTGATTGTACATAGTTTAAATGCTATGAAAAATACAAAAACAATATAACACTTCAAAATATAAAAACATTCAAAAAATTACAAAAACATGTTTTGATTGTATGCATCATCCATGTTTACATTACTACTATCATGCTAGGACATAAATTTGTAATTTCATGATATTGTATGTCAATTTATCTACATTAACATGCTTCAATTGATCTTATTTGAGTGT
>JARHVA010007997.1:252500-397500 GCA_037957365.1 Torreya grandis | reverse complement strand
ATGGGGTAATAATGGAGCCAAACATCTATCTAACCTTTATATTATTGAACCACCTATTTAGAGGGCTTTGACACATAGTCAAGACAATAATTAGCAAATGCATGATTTGTTAACTTCACATAGTTAGTGATGATGGATCCAAAGGGATAACATTTACATTCATGAGCCACTTTGTAAGGAATTGAGCACTCAGCTTTTTTCATAATATTAATGTTGATTCAACACACACACAACATCATCCATCATATTTCATCATCACAACAAGGTTTGTATTGGTTCACGTAATTGGTGAGGTGTATTCATTCCTTTCTCTTCCTCTTACTTAGCTCTTGTATATTCTTATTTTACATATAACATATCTAGTAAGAACTGATCTACTTTATGTTTTCATTATAGATTCACAATCCAAAAGTGTACTCTCTCTATGCACATCTAACATCACATAGCTTCATGAGATTCACCCTTAAAGGTAAATTCAAGTTTGCTTCTTATTTTCCTTTATCCTAGTATTTCTCTTTGCTACATCAATAGAATGAAAAATTAGATGTGCTAACTACATTACACCAATCACTTCAATGGGATAACTACATTAGATTGATCCTTATTCAGAGTATTGGTATGTAGGTATCATGCCCACACATGGGGGGTGAAGTGCACCCAATGTATCCTTTACACAATAACCCCTTCTCTCTCAATTCCTAATATATTTAGAAAAGTTAAAAGTATAATCTATTTACACAAATAAGTAGGATAATTAAAGTATACTTATTTATTGATTTAAAATTCTAAACCCATATACTATTTAGGAAAATAAATCCAATATTAAAAAAAAATAAAACACAAAGCCTAAGTCCTTAACCATATTCCTATTTTCTAGTGTTCCTTTGAAAGGTCAAGTTCATGTTGAATTGGATAGGTGATTTAACTTGGTCCTTTCTTAGTGTATTTCCTTCAAGAATTTTACATTAGGTATTTCCTTATGTTAATTTGGTCTGTACTTGGTATAAATTCCTTAGAGTCTTTTGGAAAAAGTTTTCATGTAAATTATCTAAAGGCCATATTCTTTTGATCATTTTGTCCTCACAAAAATCTCAAAGGGCTATTTCCATTGTTTTGGGTGAATTGTAAGGACTTATTTATTTCAGCCAAAGTGCTTAAAAAATGTTCAAAGTATTATTCCTTAAGGTATTTTGTCCACATAAAAATTATTAAGGATTATTCCTTTAGGAATTTTGTCTGCACAAAAAGTCCAAAGGATTATTCCTTTAGGTATTTTGTCTACACAAAAATCCCGAAAGGATAATTCCTTCAAGCATTTTTTCTACATAAAAATCCTGAAGGGTCATTTTACCTTTGCAAAATTCCTAAAGGATCAATTCTTTCAAGCATTTTTCCCTTGTAAAATTCCCTAAGGTCACCTTCAAAATTTTTTTAAGGCACTTTCAAGAGATCTAAAGGACCATTTAAAAAGGATGAAGATAAATTATATAGGGCAAGTGACATTGATAAAACATCCAAAAGGTACTTTTAAAATCTTGAAGGGCACTTTTGACATAGTTACTGCAGAGTAGACGTCCTATTTCCTTACGACATTATTCCCATGAATTTTTTTTGAAAGAATTGCATTTACTTAAGAAAAGTGTAATGTTCAAGTCCTTTGAGGAAATTATCTCATACATTTTATCTAAGACCATTACCCTGACAAAATGCCTAAAAGGATTGTTGAGGGAAAATTGTGTTGGAGAAAAGCCCAATGTAGAAGTGATGACGATAAAGAAAAGCCAAAGATAGAGAAGTTGAAGATAAAAAGCCTCAGTAGAAAACAATAATTCAAAAGACAAAGAGCCTACTAACCCAAAACATCAATGAGTAAAATCCTAAAGAAACTTTCCCAAATTGCATAGGTGTAATGGTCTCATGAAAGTCTTTTGATAGGCATGTGAATATCAATTTTAAGGCACAAAAAGTAGTCATTGGGATTCAAATGTTCCATGATGGTTGTGTGAGAATAAATTTTAGAACCCATGAAGTATTTTTTTGTTTTAAAATAGAGGCATATCCAATGGTACTCATTTGCATGAAGCAGGATGATCCAATGGTGCATGATCAAAGATAAATAGTCAACAAAACCCAATACAAGTAAAAGTATGACAATTATAAAGATATTGGGGCATGATTTAGAGATCAAAAAAATTTATTAGAGATTTATGATGCACATTAAATTTTACATAATCTAAACTGTGATGTGTATTAAGTTAAGATTTTTCAACAAAGCATAAAATAAATGTGAGATAGACACTTGATAAGAGTGCATTAGCCTGACAAGACTAATGGATTAGGATGTAAAGAGATTATAAAGTTACCAAGTAACACCATTTTGATATAAGACCTATAGGTAACAAATGGCATTTGATCCTTTAGATCAAGATCAATGGAACATTCTTGCTCAAGCAAGTAGATCCAATAGTGTGAGCCGATGTAGACTTCATAAATGGCCTAGATTGTATGAGGAAGTGACAAGTGTCTAGATTAGATCCAAACAATTAAATTATTCACTCTTAGGCCCCATAAATTCATAGTTAAATCTACTATGGCATGCCAAATATCAGTATGTGGCATGTTTTGGTCTAAAAAGTTAAACTTGATGGCTCTTTCTTCATCAGATAATGAATGAAAGACAAAAGAAGGTCCGTGAGCCATTTTAGAGAAAATATTTCCAATAATTATTGTGAATCATTTTCTAGTTCATGTCATAATTGAATCATTCCTGGGCTATCATTAGAAAAATAGGTTATTCTATGGCATGCACAAAAATAAAGGAAATTATCCAAAAGTTCTAACTATACAAGCAACCATTGACTAGAATCTCTAGGTAGTTTCACATGGTAATAAATTTTGTTTGGCCTCTATAATGAAATTAACCTTCCAAGTAGGTGTAAAGGGGCATCTTTAAGTAGTTCTATGTAAGGACAAAGTCTAGTTAGCTCTTTAAATTATTTTATCCCTCTAATTGTGTAATCAAGCATTCAAGAACATCTCTAGGAAGTTATAAATCTTCATCATTCCTTATAGAGGTAGTTGAAACAATGATTTTTCTTGAAAATGGATGAAAATCATAGGAATGGCCAAGGGCATTTTCTAGCCAGGAGAAACTTGATAGAATGGGAAAGTTTGTTATGATATTTTTAGAAATTAAAACCCATAGTCCTAGATTTAAGAATGGTGTAAAATGTATAAATAGGGGGCTTCCCCTCCATTAAAAGGTTGTTATTGGATGTTGGTTTTTGTAGGTCATTATTTTAGGCATCCATTTTTTCCAAGTCTAGGTTATGTATAAATTTTTCTAGGATCAATTATTGTGTGTAGATCTTGTCTCCCTTCTTAAGGTGGTTGTAGTTGTAAAACCATTAGAAATATTTGAGAATATGTTTATGTCTCCCTTGTAAAAAGATAAATCTCACCATTATCTTCCCCATGACATCATTTTGAAGCACTAATGTTTTTAATATTTCATTTCAAGTTAATGAAAATGTTTGTGGTTCTTTGATATTTCCTATTGATGAAGTGCAACAATCTATTTTACATAAAAATTTGACTGGATATGTTTCTCTATGCCCATTATTAGTTATAATTTTTAGTTTTTATCTAGATTATGAATCCCTTTTTGCACTATTTTAATTTTTTTATTGAATAACTTGTTAGGGCACCCTAGGTTTATGGATTTAATAAGGAAAGGCATTTGAAATATTAGTTTTAGTGTATGTTCTAGTCTCTCAGGGATCATATTGTATTTACCATTATCTTGTATTTGAATTTTTTTCACATATTTGCTAAGAAATATTTTCATGAAATACTACTAGACACCTTATTGTTTGGAAGCCACTGGTATGCCACCCTCCATTTTATAATTATCTAACTTATCCTACCCTATCTAACCTATAAATATTATTTGCCTTGAAAACACATAATATCTCACTTATTTTAAATGTGTTTTTAGTTTGTGATTTAAATCCTAGTATTGAAATCCTTTGTTCAACCCTTTTATTGTTGAATATTTTTTAGAATGAAGATTGCAATCACAATTTCAGCTCTCTTTAGTAGCTTGTGTATGACTTAGAGCATTTGTGCATCTCATGTGACAACCCTTCATGGTTGAAGTGTGAAAACTTAGTTATACTTTGGTCATATTTGTTCCTTATGCTAATAATCCCCATGGAAATTTAATTGAAAAATCCCTCCATGTGAGAAAACTACCCCATAGGTTCTCTCACCTTGGTTCAGGAAATACCAAAAGTAGTAGGGAGCTAACCATACCCTCTTTAGGTGTCTCTAAAACATTTTATACATTCGTTATAATCTTAATGCCAAACCCTTCTATATATATAATGACATACTAGTGGGTTTTCCATCATTGCTTGCATTTTCCATCAAGTGTGCAAGGTTGAGTGTACAAGGTGTACAACTAGGAACCAACATGTACCCTTATAAAAAATTATGGTGAAATGGATGTCTTGATGATAAATGATATAATCTAGAATTGACTTTGAAATTTACTTACTTTTTACATAATTGAAAGGGATTGCCTCTACTCATTTGGTAAAATACTCATTAGTAGTAATGATATGTTTATGACCATCTAAATATGTAGGGTTAATATTGGCAAGGAGATTGAGACCCCATGTTGAAAATAACCAAGAAGTTGTTACTAGTTATAGTGATTATGCTAGATCATGAATAAAATTACCATGTTTTGACATGGTATACATTTCTTAACATACTCACATACATATGTTTCAATGGTATGCCAATAATAACCAATATGGAAGATATTATTTACTAAGACCATACTACTAGTGTAGGCCCTAAAATTCCCTTCGTGGACTTCCCTAAGTGTTAATTTAGATTCTTGTGTATTTAAACAATGAATCAAAATTCCATCATATCCTCTATGATATAATGAATAGAAAATTATAGTTTAATGGGAAGTGTTTTGGATAAATGACTTCATTTGGTTCCAAGATAGATTAGATGGAAGGAATTGATCATAGAGATAGGATATGTCTTGGTACCAAGGGGAATTGGGACTGCTAATGATACATATCATCTCAGAATGTGAAAAAAATTAAGTTAGAAAAAGGAGATGCTTAATGAGAAGCTCATACTCTAGAAAAAAATAAGAAAGTGTAACCATTGAACCAATATTATCGATAGTATCAACTAATTTATTGCTATCTCTAGTAAAATAGTCAAACTAAATGGTTTAAAACTTGAATTTGAGAGCATCCACCATAGTTCTATAAGGAATTAAAATGTTATTATTTGTTTGATATTTATCAATGATATTATTGATAATACACTAAGAATCACCATACACTTATAAGTTTTAAATATCCCATTTTACCACAAGACATAGTTTGATAAGTAATGCTTCATATTCAATGGTATTATTGGTGTATGGAAAGCCAATGTGAAAAGCTTTTGGAAAAAGAATTCCATGTGGAATGATGTACAATAATATTTCTCTTAAACCATGTGATTTAAAATAACTATATGAATAGATCTTCCATTCTTTGTCTTAAATTATAGTCATAACAAACTCATCCATAAATTCTACTGTGATAGGA
Source organism: Torreya grandis (assembly GCA_037957365.1). Classification (NCBI taxonomy): domain Eukaryota; kingdom Viridiplantae; phylum Streptophyta; class Pinopsida; order Cupressales; family Taxaceae; genus Torreya; species Torreya grandis. Next base: position 391,876 of record JARHVA010007997.1, on the reverse strand, counting down.
ACAAAATCTCATAGAGGTGTTTCAACCAATTGATGAGTGATAAATTTTCCTTTTATTTCCTTTTGATGTGTGTAGTCAATATCAAATTCATTAATTATATATGCCTAAAGTAAATTTAGTGTTGAAATTCACTTAAAACCTACTAATTCTTCTTCCTAAATTTAGATTCAAATTTGTAACATTTCCCTCTTTTCAAATAATTGAATAAATCAAACTTAATCAATTATGTGCATTTTTCATCCAAATTTAATTATTTATCCATATTTTCCACCTCACCCAACATATTCCACATTTATCTCTCTCACATTTTGACTCACCAAATCAACTACTTATCTTCTTCAACTACCTTTCTGTTGTCCCTTGACTTGTGAAACAACTTGACCCATTTTTGGTGACTCAACTAACCATTTCCATGTTTCTATCAACAATTTGAAATGGTCATCATCCTCATTGATTAGGAATCATTATCCATTATATATTATTTAGATAATTTAATATATTCAAATAATCCTCCACCATTCAATCTTTCCTCCAAAAACCTATGAGTAGGCATTAAAGCCATCACTTTTATCCATCCACCTTCAAGCTAATGAAGTGCTATAAAAATTCCCAAAAAAATTCAAGAAAATCAAAGTCATAAAATTCATAAATAGTGCATTTTATTATCAAAATTATTCCCATTCCTAATTTTAATTGGTACAAGGATTGATCATCCACATTTCACACATATAAAAAATCTACCATTTATCACATAATGTAGAAAGTGATTAATCTTGCATATGTCTATAAGTAGTTCTTTGCTAGTTTAGTTTATTCATTTTTGTTGATGTATTGGATATTTTTTGAGCTTAGATTAGGATTAGTATCATTCATTTTTTCCTATTTTAATAGCATCTAATTTTCCTTCATACATTTTGACATTCCTAATGGGACTTTTCCTCATCTTTTTCATCTGACAATCATCATAGGTGCATTTAGAAGCATTTCCCAATTGATTCATGTGTTTTTTATTTTGAACATATGTTTGATGTTGTTCTTAGTAGTTTTATTTTTAATTTTAAGTCATTTTTTGGCATTTTCCATTTGGCTATACATATTTTCTATATAACTATAGATTTGGGGAGTTAGATAGTGGAATTGTGATAGGAAATTGTGAAATCATCATTTCCTCTATTTTTATAGTTTTTTTGACAATCTTATCCTTTCCATTATCTTATTACATCATTTATACTCTTTTTTATGTTTTATATTTTTAAAAATCTCTATTTTTCTTTAATTACAAAATCACTAAGTCTAATTGCAAATTCAGAGCATTTAACTATGAAATTGGTTAAATAACCTATGAAATCATTTTCAAATTGTGAAATCATGTTCAACATTTTTATTTGTTTTATGCTTAAATAATTAAATTTTTTTAGGTCAATTAAAATTTAGTAAGTCTAACTCTAAAATTAGAGACTTTAATTGTGAATTTGGTGATTATAACTAAAAAAATGTTTCATAACTATGAATTCATTCTATGTCTATTTTTTACATTTTGTTTATTTTATATTTCTAACTAGTAACATTTTTTCATTTCTGTTTGACTATATTTTTTTGAATTTTTAATAGAGATTTGTTTTTATCTTGTTTTTGTGTTTTTTTTATCACTTTCTTGTAGGTTGTCTTGACTCTAATACAAAACAAATTTTATAAAAAATTGTTTGTAGGCCTCTAATCAAAGAAAAGTTGTAAAAGGCATAAACAAAGATAAAATTTTACCATCTTTGTTTAATGTTTGTATTTCAATTTTTATTTCATTTCTAGTAATTAGCTCATATTTGATTTATTGAAGGTAATTCATTTCTATTTTCCAAAATTTTGTGTGTGTTGTGAAGTTGTGTATGCTCTTCCCTTGGCATCACATTGGTGATGATACTCAAGAACTAAAAACAATTTCATAGATTTTTGCATTACCCAAGTTGTGCTTTTGTGTATGCTCTTTCATTGGTGTCACATTGGTAATGATACCTAAGAATCAAAGACAAACATTAACCTTTTATTTTTTATTTTTCTAAGGGATCTATCAGTCATGGATTTGACCACCATATTATAGGCCAAACCCCATGTACTAATGGGTTATATAAATTGAGATCCAACTATTTCAAGGGCATAATTGGTTGTGTGTTTTAATCTCACTATGATGTGAGGGAATTTCATGCTCCAATACCTAGTGTTTTAACAATTTCTTTGAAGTATGATTTTTGTTGATTATCGACACACTAAGACCCCTACAACTATGTTGGCCACACTGGTACAAGACCTAATAGTGTGCATCTATTAAATCAATTTATTCCATAGAATCAATCTTGAATGTATCAAAAGTTATATTTTATGATTCCCCTTTAGATAATCTTGTGAAAATGTTAATCTTAGGAAACCCTATTTGTTGTTCGACTTTGATGCATTGGTTAGCAATTATCACTGAAAAGTTACATTTCACACACCCTTAAAACCAAAATCAATTGGAAATGGTAATGGTTAGATCTTCCATGTTTAGTGACATTGAATATTAGGCCAAAGGTGAGAGCATTAATAAGTAAGTGACATTGAAAGGCTAAAAAGTTGTTCACGACCTTAATCCTAGATTTTCATCTTTTTCTGTAATTGCATGATTGTTTAAAGTAGGAATTTATTTTGTTTCTTTATGCTTTACCATGTTTTGAATTATCTTTGAGTGAAAACTAAGTTATTTTGAATCTTAAATTTATCAAAAATCTTAAAACCAAACTTTGCTAAAGATTAAAGCTTAAAGGTAATTAGTTAGAAATCAAAATTTTCAATCCCTTTAGTTCTTGTTCTTATTTTTATTTTTATTTTATTTGAGTTAAGTAGTTTTTCCCTAGATAAGTAACCTATAAAAATTCACATGACCCACTTAATAATTCTAATGCAAGGGCTGGACCATTTGGTAATGACTATTTTTAATTTGAAAGCTAAGAACATTATATAGATATACATTAAATTATTGAAAATTATGAAGAATAATTAGGGGATTACCAAGATGAGTGTATTCCAAAAGATATCTTTCCTACCACCTCCTTTAAACAATACATCATGTCCAATAAAAATAAAGTTTTAATTCAATCTTTAAGCTTAGGAGAATAATTCCCACTTGATTTTGATGTACAAAACTTGCAATATTTTATTTTAATTAAAGAGTATACACCTTAAATATATTTATATGGTATCAATTCCCTATTATAATCCTTAAATACCAATCCCCATGTCTCTCAATATAGAGGGAAATCCATCATCCATGAGGAATCCTCTAAATCAAGTCATGGGTTTTCAATAGAAACCCATACACACCATGCTAACCAAGAGATTATGAATATCCAATCCCATCAAGTAAATAATATTTTTGGTAATCCAAAATGTTAATCATCCTAATGTGAGTGTGAATACTAATTTTCCCTATAATGTCAATCTAACCAATCTAAGTTTGAACATGCATTCAAACTCACTAATTGAAAATCCAACTAACCAAATATTGAATATTCATTCAATTTTATCAATCACACATAAAAAATTGAAAACTTGAATATAAATTCAAATTTAGCAATCCTAAATCTAATCACCCTAAACTTGAATGTGCAATTAATTTCACAAATCCATGATCAAATCAATTTGAGTTTGAATGTTCATTGAGACTCAAAAATCAACCCAAATCAGAGTCTCCAAGGCTCACCAATCATTTTAAATATAAATCAAAATATGATCTTTAAAAATCGTTCTAGCTCACCAATCCAACCGTATAATCCAAGATTGAGCATTACTTCACGTATTCTCAACAATTTTAAACCAAATAGTAGTATCCAAAGTCATTTTTATAAATACAATTATATTGGATTATCTACATCTAGTCCAAAAATGACACCACCTAATATTAATTCACATAACTCAAACCAAAACCATTCCTTTAACCCTAATACCCATGTGAACCACATGGCTAGTTCACATCCAAACCATAAAATAAATTAAACTAATTAAAAAAACAATAACCTAAACATAAACCTTAACCCAAATAACTTAAACAAAAATTCTAACTCAATTAAGTATAACCTTAACCCAAACCAAAATTAATTTAACCCAAATCAAAATCAATTTAACCCAAACCAAAACTAGTTTAACTCAAACTAAAACTAATTTCACCCAAGTCAAACAACCTATAACTTAAACATGATTTTTAACCAATATAACCTAAACTATAAAATGAATACACAATGATTTAATCCCAAATTTTTAAACCAATACAACATTAGTTATGATATTAATCTAAACCCCAAAAACTTTAACACCAAACCTGCACCAACAAATTTTAACTTTAATACAAATCCAAATCAACAAAACCCAAAAAATCACTTTATAAGCAACCCCAATATAACATCATAAAACTTAAACACTAATACTAATATAAAAAACCTTGGTTTTAACACTAATCCCAACCCATTTGAAAATACACAAAACATTAATTTTTCCAACCAACCTCCTAAAAAATTCAACCCACCACTAACCAATTTACATAAAATCAAACCAACACAAATCCATTCATAGGTCAACAATCAAATTTTTGTAATTCCTCAAGTTAAATGAACCAACTGTCACCATAATTTATAAAATAACTCTAAAACAATTAAAGATAGGGTTTAAGGCTTGTAAGACGGTTCTTATTCTAGACAAAAAAAAACTAATTTGAGTATATTTGTTCATAACCTTATGACTTAAGTACCATAACAACACCTTTTCCTAGGTACTTTGAACTCCCAAAACTTTAAAAATACAAAGGTAAAAGAGATCCTAAGGAATACCTTATAGGATTCTATCATACATGTATATACATTTATTATAGAAATACGTATATGTTACGATTATTTCCATGAGTTTTGGGGGTCAATCCCTTTAATGGTTTTCACACCTTCCTAAATTATCTATTTTCACTTTTGAGCACCTTTCTAAGAAGTTTGTTTGTCACTTTTCTGACAATATCAAAAAATACTTGACCACATTAGATTTACATGACACCAAACAATATAATGGTGAAACCTTTGTTTCTTTCTTACAATGATGGAAAGTCGTGTAAAGTCATTTTATGTGGTCATTTCTTGAAATTGAACTTGTTAATATATTTATGAATGATCTAAACTTAGACTTAGGACATCATTTATTAATCCTTTTCCCAAGGTCATTTGATGAAATTATTTAAAAGTGGGCCCAAGTTGAACAAACATTAATTAATAAAGGTGTTATCAAGATATTTAAACCCAAAAATAATTCCTCCAAATAAACTAAAAAACCTAAGTTATTTACAAAGAATAAAAACATTATTAGAAATAGTGTGACTGATGTTAAAAAATTCAAAACCCACCAAATAAACAACAAGCTTATACACAACCCTTTAATAACATAGCCATTCCTAATGGTCAACCCTAACAAGAAATACCCTAACCTATGTTCACATAATTGGGTGATACTTATGAAAACTTTTTTTGAAAGTTGGCCCACACTAACATGATCACTTGGATAAACACCAAACCTTTAGATAAGAATGTTCCTAAACCCAATTGGTATAAGTAAGATGAATATTATAATTACCATAGGATAAAAATACATTATACTAACTAGGGTATGTACCTTAAGCTCTATATCTAAGACCTCATTGATTGAGGGGACATATCCATTTAAAACCAATCATCCAAGGTGTCCAATAACAAAAAGTTAGGGATATACCAAGATCCATTACTAAACCATGAATAAGGAAAGGGTAAGTAAAAACAAGAACAACTTGAAGCTATTAATGTCAACCAAGATAGTCATCCTTTTGAATCTATAGTTAATAGTGTTAATTTTATGTATAGTCATGTTAATGCTATTAATTTTCAATGTCAAGAGTGTATCGTTAATACAAGGTATGCAAAACTTACCATTCCTAGTGCATCATTGTCTAATGTTGAACACAAGTAAAAAATTATTGATCATATTGAGAATACACCCATAAAAATTTATATATTAGACCTTCTCAATACTTAACATGTATATAAAGACATTTTATACAAGGTATTTCAAGATTATATCATCCTGCAAGACAACAACCCTTCAAGGTTATAAGAATTAGTAGGAAATTTGTCCACTAATAATCAAGTAACATTTGACCATTCTAATGTCTCCCCTATGGAATCTATTCACAATCTTCCATTGTACATAATGATTATTATCTCTATTCACAAAGTAAAGAGGGTGTTTATATACAATGACTCAATGATAAATTTGTATACATTAAGGATAATAACACACTTAGGGTATTATATAACATCAATGGAAACTAATATTATCATAATAAAGGTATATGATAATAATAAGTGACAACCCATGGGTATAATTTATCTACATTTGATGATGGGGTATATTATAAAAGAAACATTAGTATATGTGTTTGATCTTAATTTACCCTATAAACTACTTTTTAGATGCCCATGGATACATGGAATGAATTTTATACCCTTCACTAGAGTTTGAAATTCTAAAATAAAGGTATGAAAGTAACGAGTCAAGGTGATCCTAAAACCTTACAATATTGAAAGCCATTAGAAGGTTGACATTAAAAATATAATTATCTCATAGTTACCGATGACAAATTTAATCCCATTGAAGAATCACCTAATATTGAGATTTATCTCCATCATAAAATATTATTTCAAACACCCCCTCTTAGTGGTTGGATAAACACACCAACTAATTATATTTCCATATAAACACCTTCCAGCAATTTTGGTCTTAATTTCCACCCTTGGAAGGGGTTCTTTAGGATCCCTCCAACTCAGCCATAAAATTGGGGCAACCCTAGGTTGTAGGCATCTTGTAGTCGGGTTGAATATCTATAGAAGGCCAACTTATTTTTGGTAGATCACCTAAACTAATGATTCTTATCAGAAAAGGGATAAAGAGGGGATAAATGGTTACTAAGAGAGATAAAATGGTGATGCACCAGTGATTTGGACACTTATAATTACATAAGACACACTATCAGACACTTTTAAACCTACAAATATCACCCCACTGACTCCATAATAAGCCTTCACATAAGTATCTCTCAAAAAGGCACTGACAGCTATCAATCTAGCATGAGAGGGTAGTTATCCACTTCCAAAAAAATCAACCAACTATATATAACACTTAGAATGCCCTGTGAAAGCTATAAAATGCTTTATAAAGGTGAGAAAACTCAAACATAGGCAAAGGAAAGAATGCATTCACTTAACCACATCAATGAATTCATGAAACACAATTTAATTTAGCCTACAAATGCAGGAATTCAATATTTTATTTCATCAAATAGGTGTTACAGTATAAATCTTGGCATATCCTAGGCATGCCAAAAGCATAAAAGTCTTATTTTTAAGGGGAGAAATGGGATATATATAAGAAAGGGGAAGAGAGAGAGGGGGAAGCGAGAAAAATAGAAATCAATAAATGAGGCCCAACCATTTTTGATCAATTGTCATCAATCTTACCTCTAAAAATTAACTGTTATTAACCCCAAATAGCTTTCAAGCCCTCTCATTGGCTTAGAAACATACTAGAAGACAATATATTCTTAAATATGATGAGTCATAATATTTTAAAAGGGAAAAATCTCAAAGACTTTTGAGATTTCATTACATGATCCACTTGCCTTTGTCAACCTTTGAACTCCCCATAGCCTTAATGAACTTATAGCAAAATGCTTCATTTTGATGTGCTCTTTATGCTATTAAAAAGTCAATTGAACTCATTTATCTAGTGTCCATTTTGACATTACTTTCATAGTTACTACTCCACTGTTACTCCAAATCTTGAACATAGGTATACTATAGATGAAAACCAATCCAATTTATTAGTTTTCATATAGTCATAATCATAATGAAGATCTACAAGCTAGGTTTTCTTGAAAATGAACATGATGTAAAACTTATGTTTAAAATATTTTGAGAGGTTTAGATGAGCTTTAATGACATCCTTTGTTTTGTAGTGTTTTTTCTAGTAACAAAAAATGTATTTGGATCTAGCATTTATACATTTACCTACCTGGGTAGTGAAATCCTTTAGTCGAACATGTTTACCTATGTGGTATTTCTTTGTCATGCTTATTTCATTTTAAAACCTGACTATTATCACCTTGGATATGTGTCTTCATCATGTGCCCCATTAGAATCTGATCAAATTTACTCCATCAATTTCCTTAAGAGTCTCTTGGGCTTGACCTTTAACATTTCCATTGATATTTGATCTATTTTCTAGATTGTGCTACCTAGCAGCTTCATATTCTTTCTACATCTTGGCTTTCAAAAATGTGACACTTGAAAGTCCTATGTGCCTCTTGTAGACCCTATTGTTAGTCTTCATTCGATTAACATGATTATGACATGTGGTGGCCTTTCATGCAATCCACTATTATTGACTTATTGACCTCATCCACACCTTCAATCTCTATTACATGATTGAACATGCTCCATTGATCTCTAGTCTACCAGATCAAATGCATGCCATTGATTTCCATTTGAATAATATGATAAAACATGGGCCATTGATCTGTTTAGAAGTCACCATGATTGATACACTTGATACTTTTATGTTCATCCTTAGTATATTCTAATGTTTTGACCTTGAGCTCATTTTTGATCTTCAACTATATAATTGAATGTGTGTCATTGATATTTGATTGACTTATTGACCTCATTATTACCTGTGTGATATTGATCTTTGGTCCTAGTTCCTAATATCATGCCACTTGGAAACCCTACATTCAACTTGAAAGTTTTAAGGGTTTTTGAATCCAAACATATTTCTTGTTGCCTTAATTTTACTTTTCATATCATGTTCCATATTGCTAGATCATCTTTGAAGGCTTATATCTTGAGATAGAAAACTCATCATGACACCAAACTTGTAAGGGATATTCATGGCACCAAATACATAATTCTAATGTAATTCTTCAACTATGGTTAAATTCCCCTATACACTTATTAAATTCACAACCAAACTAACCTATTCATTCTTGCATGATGTGTCATGATGGTTTGGTCCCTTAGAATCACCAAGATCACAATTTAAGATTCATTAAAGTGTTTCAAAATATTAAAAGTGATAAGTGATAGGATCATGAAGTTTGTTTGCTCTTTTTACCATCAGATCACTCTCTCAACCAAGATTTCTACTCAAATTATACCCCATATGTAGGTAAATTTTTATATATGGACTAAATTTACCAACATTTTTGGTGAATCGACTGGGAAGAATGCCTACTATGCTTGAGAACCAAATTAGTTGCCTTTTCTGATCCATTGGGCATATGGGGTCATACGTATTTCCTTTCCAAATGATATGAAATTTTTACAAGTCTATCCCTTTTTCTATAAACCCTCTCTTAAAGAAACAAGAACAAAAATTAGCCCTATTCCTAAGGCATAAAAGGAAAGGAAACACACAACTGAAAAAGAATGTACACAAGGGACTTAGAGGAAAACATAAAAATCTATACTAATATTTACAAGGCTAGAACTTACAAGTATTTTCCTCCTAGATCAAATGGGAAACATTTAGCGCCATTCACTAATAATGAAATAGGATGGAAAATAGCTTATTTTTTAGGTGCTAAAACTAATAAACCTGGTTGCTTGATTGCCAATCTTCTTGAAATGTTCTTCAGTGGATGAAAAAAGACAAACATGTCTCCATTGTAGACATAGTAGTCTAAGTGTTTAAAATTTTCTTCATGATGGACTATAGGATCACTTGCAATATTCTCACTTGATGTCTCTTTTGAAACTGAAGGTTGACTATCCAAGTTTAGGCAAAAAAGCTCTAATTCATCCCAAAAGGTAGATTCTTCTTGGTCCTTTATAGGAGGTGTAGTCATTTTAGGCCCTTGATTTGACCAATATTATTAAAACCTAAAAACATCACTACTAACTTCAAAAGATACTTCATCTCATGATTGACCAACTACTATAAGTTTATTCACCCATAGCTGATTGAAGTGGCATATTTAGCTCTCAATAGCCTCTTCAGGAGTTTACACTTTTTTTCCACCCCTTATAACTTGTTGATTAGGTCATCAAGACTATGTCTAATTACCTTATTCAACTCAAAATTACCTAAAAATAACCTATATATTACTTCCAACACTTCAAACAAGTCTTTATAGTCACCCTATTCATCATTGAGGACATTTCGTTGCAAGTCTATTGCATCAATCTCCTCATCCTCACCAAGATTTTGTCTATGGTAGCTAGATTAGTCTTATTATTATGCATATAAGGTATGACCATTATTTCAAGAAAGGTCTAACTCATCATTATTTTGATGTTCTTCACTAGTATGATCCTCAAACTATACCATTTGAGAACTTGAGATGTCTCCTTCATCAACCTCACTCAAGATTTCATCTTGTTATTAAATTATAATTGAGGGTTGATTTGACCAACCAAGTTACAAAACATCACATTTATCTTGTTCAAGGTCTATTTTGCCTTCTTATAGCTATAACCTATCAGTTCTACCTTCACTTGACACCTCATCTTAAAGTGAACCAACCTATGGTACTAGGTTTTGATCTTTTTTTTCACCTATGTAAAATAGATAGTCAATTGTCCATCCAAGGTCTCCCCCATGTTTATCTTGAGTTTTGTCCTCTTGTGGCTCATCTATAACTACAAGCTCCTCCTCTATCTTTTTTATAATAGGTTCTTCCTTGATGATGTAGATGGTGCGAGGTGAGGAAGTTCACTTTGCTTGTAGCTTAATAGAGTGTCCTTCCAACTAGGGACTTTGAAGGATCTTTTAGGTGGTTCTTGGGGAAAGGAAAAATAATATTATAACTCTTGTAAGGCAATCTCATTAAGCTTAGCTATGGTTTCTTGATTTACTTTTTTTATAATTAACTCCTCCTTTCCAAGACTACCTCTTGAACTACCTCAAATAACACCTCCGCTTTCTTTTTTATACCCTCCTTGACTAATTTCCATGAGGGGAATGTGTAAGATGTGACCACCTTCTCCTCTTCCTAAATGAGTATAGGAGAGGGTGGTTTCAGAAGAGATGGTATGACATAGGCAAAGTCATTAGGATAGGAGAATATCCATGATGGAATGGTTTCATATTCTTTAATTAAATGGTATTTAATGATTTGATTGACTCTTGATAAAGATGAGCTTTGACAAGGTGGACTAAGGGGCTAGATTTGAGAATAAATAGGATTAGGAGAGGTCCATTAGGGTTTAGGTTTGGTTGCTCTCATTGTTGATAATAATTGATAGTCATTTTATTTCTTGGCTTAGTCTTACCTAACCAAGTACACTTCCTAGAACCTTGACTCTTACTCTTGAACAAAAGCTTGGTGTTCAATATTTTATTATTTCCTATAACACTCTTCCATCCTATCAATCTCTCTAAATTCTATTTCAAGATCAATCTTTATCTCCCTAAGACTATTTTTTATTTGACTAGAAAAAGACAAACTCTTACAAGACCGACACACTAGATCTTGAGAGCCACCTGGGGTGAAGCCATAAACATTTATAATCTATTATGAAGGATAATGAATGAAATACCATGCATTTTGAACAAATCAGTGATGATACATACCAAATAATGATGATTAGACACTTGTGATGCTTATAAAAAATGATAAATACTTGGATTCACCATTTTTTCTTTCACACATACCTCTAAAGGCTGATTAGATGAAGAGAAAACTAAAACTCTTCACTCAGTGATCATATGTGATCTCACTAGGCATGTTGGATATTGTTGTGGTCTTAATTTGCACCCCTAAAGGTTGTTGTTTAGGATCTCTCCAACTAAGCTACAAAATATAGATAACCCCAAGCTATGGGTATCCTATAGTGGGGTTTAACCTCTGGAGAAGTCTGAATTCCTCTTGGTAGATCACCTAAACTAATGATTCTACTTTGAAAAGGGATATATAGGGGTTAAAGGGTTACTAAGAGATATACAAAGGTGATACACCAATGATTTGAACACTTATAATTTCAAAAGATACACTATCAGATGTTTTCAATCCTAAAAATATCACCCCACTCAATCTTTGATCATCTTTCACATAAGTATTTCAAAAAAGGCACTAACTAGGATCAATCTAGCATGGGAGGGCAATTTTCCACTTCCAAACAAATCAAAAAACTATCTATGGAACTTATAATGACCCATGAAAACTAAAAAATGCTTCATAAAGGTGATAAAACTTAGACAAAGGTAAAGGAAAGCATACATTCACTTAACCACATCAATAAATTTGGGAAACACACTTTAGCTCATCTTGTGGATGGAGGAATTTAGTCCTTTATTACATCAAATAGGTGTTGTATTAAAAATATTGTCATATCTTGGGCATGCCAAAAAAATAAGAGTCTTCTTTTTTGGGGGAGAAATCGGATATATATAAGAAAGGTTAAGAGAGAGAGGGAAGTGAGCAAAAGAGAAATCAATAAATAAGGGCAAACCACTTTTGATTGATTAGCATTAATCCTGCCTCTAAAAATTAACTTTCATTAGCCCCAATTATCTTTCAAGACCTCTCATTGGCTTAGAAACATATTAGAAGACAAAATATCTTGATGATGATGAGTCCTGATTTATTTAAATGGAAAAATCTCAAAGACTTTTGAAATTTCTTTGAATGCTTCACTTACCTTTCTCAACCTATAAACTCCCTATCTTCTTAATGATCTTACAACACCATGAATCATCTTGATGTGCTCTTTATGATATAAGATAGTCACTTAAACTCATTTATCTAGTGTCCCTTCTAACATTCCTTTCATAGTCATTCCTTCATCATTACTTCAAACCCTAATCATAGGTCCACTATAGATGAAAACCAATCCCATTTATTAGTTTTCATAATGTCATAATCACAATGAAGATCTGTAGGCTAGGGTTTCTTGATCATGAATAAGACATAAAACTTATGTCTAAAATATTTTGAGAGGTCTAGCTAATCTTTAATGACATCATTTTATTCTATAGTGTTTACTTTGGTAACTCAGATCATATTTGGATCTTGTATTTATACATTTTCTTGCCTGGGTGGAGAAAACCTTTGGTTTGACATGTTCACCTATGTGGCATTGTCTTGCCTTGCTTATTTAATTTTAAAACCTAACCATTGTCACATTGGACATATGTCTTCATCCTATGCCCCATTTAAATTTGATCAAATTTGCTCCATTTATTTCCTTGGGAGTCTCTTAGGCTTGAACTTTAACATTGTCATTGATTATTGATCTACTTTCTAGATTGTGACAGTTGGTAGCTCTGCATACATTCTATGTTTTGGCTTTCAAAATTATGACACTTGGTAGTCCTATATGCCTCATATCAACCCTATTGTTAGTATCCATCTGGTTGACATGTCTATTCCATATGTTGGCCTTTTGTGTAATATAATCTTATTCAATTCTTGACATCATGTACACTATCGATCTCTATTACATGATTAAACATGCTCCATTGATCACTAGTTTATCAGATTAAATGCATGCCATTAATCTTCATTTGAATAATATAATCAAATATAGGCCATTTATCTACTTGAAAGTATCCATAATTGAGATGCTTAGCACCTTTGTGTTCATCCTTAGGATCCTCTAACCTTTTGACCTCGATCTTACCATTAATCTTTAACTACAAGATTGAACGCACACCATTGATCTTTGATTGACTTATTGACCTCACTATCACACACATGTTGTTAATATTTGGTCCTAGTTCCCTAGATCATGCCACTTGGTAATCCTATATTCAACTTAAAATTTTTTAATTATTTTTAAATACAAATGGTTATTTCCTATGGCCTTAGTTTTACGTTTCTTGGCATGTTCCATATTACTAGATCGTCTTTGAAGGCTTATATATTGAGATAGAAAACTCATCAAGACGCCAAACTTGTAGGGGGTATTCATGGCATAAAATACATCATTCTCATACAATTCTTCAAATTTGGTTGACTTCCCTTATACACTTATTAAATTCACAACCAAACTAACATGTTCACTTCTACATGATGTGCCATGACAATCTAGTCCCTTAAAATCACCAAAATCACACCATAAGCTTACTTAAAGTGTTTCAAAATATTGTAAGTTAAAAGTGATAGGATCATGAAGTTTGTTTGCTTCTTCTACCATTATATCAATCTCTCAGCTAGGACTTTGCTTACTTTTTCACCCTAAATCTAGGTAAAGTTTCATACATGGGAAAAATTTAGCCAATAGAAGCATCCAATCAACATTCTACCAAATAAGATTCCAATTATCCTTCAACTAAAAAAACATCCAACTAAACATTAACTTACAAATAACCTTCATACTCTTCATCCCATTTCAATATTATTGATAAAGGCATGAATGAATACATAATCCAATATTTTAATTCTATAATCACAATCCATATAAATCCATAAAAAAGATACTCAAGTTATTAAAAGATTCACCAAAACAAAATTTATAATAGGTGGTTTACTTTTTTATCAACATATTGAAGATTCAAATCATTATTAGCCTAATTCCAATGAATTAGATACTTTATTCACCAATAATAAATGCCCTATCACAAAATCCATTATGTGAAATATTATGAATTATAAAGGTAAAGACCTCGGTCTTCATGAACAAGGGTAAATTAAACAAACAACGTTAATAATAAATAAATCCACTCATGGAATATGATTTATTTCACTCAATGTGCGTATCAATTTTTTCCAAAGTGACTCTTCTAGTGAGTCAGATGATGATTCTTTAGATAGTGAAATAGGTTATGTTCTTAGCCACTTTGAAGACATTCCCTCACTAATCCTTTCCATGAAAATACCATCTTAACACAAGACCTAGCATATCCATACTTAATAAAGTGGGAACAATATGCAACACCTCCACTTGATCATTTCACAAATGATGATGTAATTTCATAATTCTTGAAAACATGGGACCACATTCTAGTAAGGGATCATAATAAGGCTTTTTCTATTCAGTTGGATAATTATGCACATTTTGGGGAATAACACTCATATCAACACATCAATTCAACATCTACTTCAAATCAAGAGGGCCTAGAGGTAGAATTCAATCTTCCTTCACCACCCATAATCTATAAATATGAGTAAGCTCTTCTAGTTGAGGGTATTATTCCTATCAATAGTGAAATAGAGGAAGATACCAAAATCATCAAACTTGTAGTCTCCCTTACTTAATAAGAAAGATAAATACTAACCCTTTTACTTCAATAATTTTTGGATGTATTTTCATGGTCTTATATAGATATTCTAGGGCTTGATATATCACTATTAGTGAGTCATCTTGTTGTACATCCACATGCAAAACCCATCAAATAATTTTTTTTCAATATGCATCCTAAGATACCACTATTAATGAAAGAAGAGTTGAATAAGAAACTAGAAGTTGGTTTCATATTCCCTATCAACTATTTATATTGGATATCCAATATAGTACATGTGTCAAAAATGCCAAAATGAATTATAGTTTGTGTATATTTTCATGATATCAATAAAGCATGTCTAAAAGATGATTTCCCATTGCCCAATATTGACATGATCATGGGTTCTACTGTAGGTCAAAAAATGTTATCTTTAATGGATGGATTTTAGTGTATAACCAAATCAAAATACCTACTAAAGACCAACATAGAAAAAAATTACAACACCATGAGGGACCTTTTTCTATCAAGTGATGCTTTTTGTCTAAAGAACATCAAAACTAAATACCAAAGAGAAATGACTATCATCTTTTTTGATATGCTTCATGATATTATGGAGGACTATGTTGATGACATACTTTTGAAATCAAAATCTAGAGCAAAGTAATTCATCACATATTTGAGATAATGAGATAATATAATATGAGATTAAATACCAAGAATTGTGTATCTAGCATGACATCAAGAAAGTTATTGGGCTTCATTATTTCATAACGTAGGTAAAATCTAAGAAATAAAGAATTTCATATCACATCTTATAGATATTTTTCAGTATTTTAAATTTATATTAAATAAATACACTCCTTTGAATTATAATGAAAATTAAATAATATCTTTACAATCCATTGGTATTAATGCCACCTATTGCTAGTAGGTATTTTATGTTATATATATATATATATATATATATATATATATATATATATGTATGTATATGTATGTATATATATATATATGTATGTGTATATATATATATATATGTATGTATGTATATATATATATATATGTATGTATGTATATATATATGTATGTATGTATATATATATATATGTATGTATGTATGTATATATATATATATATATATATATATATATATATATATATATAAGCTACTTAGTTTTCACTAGGGGTATTGTTGGCACAACATGATGATAATGGGAAGGAAAGGGTAGTGTATTACTTAATTATGACCTTGGTATCTTACGAACTTAATTATTTTCAAATGGAAAAGGAATGTCTTACATTTGTTTTTGATTCACTAAAACTCTAACATTACATGCTCAACAATCAAACTAAAATCATTGCAAAAATCAACCCTCTCAAATATCTTCTATCCAGAACAAATTTAATAGGAAAGATGGCTAAGTTGGTTATGCTTATTAGTTATTTTGATCTTGATTATGTTAATAGAAAATAAATTAAGACACAATTCTTAGAAGATGCATTAGTAGAATCACCTCTCAAAGATAAAACACCTCTTTTTACATAATTTATGGATGAGGCAATAATGTCTATTGATGAATCTCTATTTTGGTAATTATTATTTGATGGTTCCTTCACAAACCATGGATCAAGGGTAAATATTTATTGAGCCACAGTAAATATGGATTGTATTCAAAAATCATTCAAAGTTAAGTTCCCTTTTACCAACAACATTGCAGAGTATGAAGTTATCATAGTTGGTCTCAAACTTTCTATTCAATAGGGTATCCAACATCTTCTCATCTTTTGTGATTCCAAACATATCATAAATCAAGTAAATTTTAAATTATAATATCTTGATGATAAGTTAATCCCATATAAATAGATGGTGGATAACTTAAAGTTGTATTTTACATTTATATAATTTGAACAAGTACCATGAATCAATAATAGGGTAGTAGACACCATGGGGATCATTAGTTTATTTTTTGATCTTAATACAAAACACAAACAATAATTTATTGAGTACCTCATGAAATTATCTTATGACATGCTTGATTATAAAATATTTTGCAAGGTCGTTGATCTCACTTCTCCTTGGAATTCTGATATATACACCTATTTTTATGATATCACACATCTACCTAACTTATCCCACAACTAGTGAAAATAATTTATCCAACATACCTCTAACTACACAATATTTTTTAATAATTTATATCAAATATGTTATTATGTAACACTTAAATTATGAAGATATACTTTGGCCATTAGGGAAGTTCATGAGGGAATATTTGGTGCACATTCTAAAGGCATGGTCCTAGATAAAAATATTATATGTAAAGGTTATTGTTGGCCTAGCATGAAATTTGATTCATGTGCTTAAGTTAAAAAATGTATACTTTGTCAAAAACATGGTGACCTTATACATAGCCCTTCCCAAGCTTTTCATCCTATTACCACACCTTGGCCATTCTCCACATGGGGGTTAGACCTCATTGGAAAAATAAATCTTAATTCATCTAATGATCAAAAACATATTATTACCATAACTAATTACTTTACCAAGTGGTATGAGTAAATGCCCTTACATATGTTACCAGAAAGAAAATATCTAAGTGCACTCTAAACCAAATTGTCTGCCATTTCCATATCCATCCCGTTATTATTTTTGATAATGAAAAATCATTCAAAAATAAAGAAGTCAAATATGTTTTCCAAAAATATCACATAAATCAAAAATGGTCCACTCCATACTACCCTCAAGGAAATGGCCATGTTGAGGAAACTAATAAAAGTAATCTTCGCATACTTAAAAGATTTTTCAATGAATTTAATTTTGACAAGCACATGCAACTTTATCATGTTGTTCAAGAATACTACACTAGCATCTATACACCCATGGGGGAAACCCCTTATTCCCTTTTATATATCAATTATTTTATTCTACACATAAAATTTGATATTCCATATTTTCACATATCCCTAAAAGAAATCATTGATGAAGAATCCTATCACACTTCACACCTTAGTGAACAAAATATTTTAGATGAGAAATGATTTAATGCCTTCAACCATTTGAAAGTATACCATAATCACCTCCATTATAGTTATAATAAGAGGATAAATTCTAGGGATTTTTAAATCAGAGATATTGTTCTTAAGGAAAACTAACACAATAAAAATGTGGAAAGAGAGAAGAAAGGAAATTTTGATCCTGATTGGTTGGCCTTGTATATCATTATTTCTAAATATGGATAAAGAGCTTATAGGTTAGTCATAAAATATGGAGAGGATATTTTATGAGCCTATGAACATCATGAATATTAATATATTATATGCCTAACTCATTCCATATGTTGTTTTTAATATCTTAGGTGTCATAAAGATAGAAAAAAATCAAAAACAAAAAAAGTAAAAAAATTAAAAAAAAAAAAAAAAAAAATCCTCCATAAGTGTTTAAGCCTTTTAGGACTTAATAATTGTACATATTATGTTTTTTAAAAATATGAGTAGACTAAATAAAGGTAATAATATGTAATTAATATAACCACTAATTTTTTACAAAATTGACTAGCTTTGACTTTTTAAAATAAGTAATAAATAGTGAAAGTAAGAACTTAACTAGAAGACAACTAAGATGGATGATCTAGGTGATATAAATTGAGGTGAAAGCTCATTTGAGTGTTATAAACTGGATTCTATATATACATAATATTTTAAAACTTCATCAATTACTAATTATTAATCTCTTGTAGTAACTTATTGAGTCTTAATCTCTCTGAGTGTATGCCTTAAACAGTGCACCAAGAAAGGGGTCGGTAGACCATTGGTGATTTACAAAATTATTATCCCATATACCACCACTTGATACCTACAAAACATTATCTTATGTACTTATCTAATCCTTAGCTCCTCTCTTTCACTCATCAAAGACTTTACCACCTTTATTAGCCCCTTTCTAAGCCTAAAAACCTTTTTGATGGTTTATGTTACATTGTCAGCCCCATCAATCCTATTTTTAAATTGATAAAACATGTTAAGGGTATAGTTCAAATCCTGGACAACCTATACCAAGCCCTAAATTATTTTTTAGGAAATAAAAATACATATTTGACTAGGTCGACTCTATCAACTAAACTTTTGGAAAGTTTTATGGTTAAATTCAGCTATATAGACAAATTTATTTCACCATTTCTTAGAGAGACAAGGAATAAATTATCCATTTGTGTTTATTTACAATCTATTCTTTTCCTACTCTACCTCAAGAGTTATATCTTAGGTTTTATACTTGGAAAAGAATCTTATCTTATGGAAAAGGAGTGGATGATTTTTCTATTCTTAGTGATCCTTACAAACCATAATAACATCTTGTGAAGTATATTTGGGTAAGGGAGAGATTGAGTCTCGATAGGTTCATCTTCAAGGTAAGTATCTCTATCTTTACTCATTTATTTTAGTAGATAGAAGTAACATAAGTAATGGATTTTGAATATATATCTCTCTTCATGCATTAGGGTTTTACCTATACATATATTATTTAGTATTCTCCTATGAATATTTAATTTTTATGTTTATTACTTCCACTTTGGGCCACAAGCTTTGGTGAGCACTTTATTATATTTTAATTTAGTTTGCATTTACTTTGTGAATATGAAAACATAGGACCTAGATAGGGTTTTTGCATGGTATTTCTTGACTAGAGGTTTTGGAACCCTCTCTAGTGATGTTATTATGGTAAGAGATCCCTTTGTTAGGTATATTGAATCTATATTGGTCATGACCCTAAATATCTAATATATCAGCAATTGAAAGTGTAACTAGGAATTATCTTCTCCAATATAGGATTGATCTATAGATGAGTTGCATTCCCATTTACATATATTTGGTGAACCCAACATGAATCAAACCATTTTAGGTTTTATTTCACACTTTAATTTTATCATTATATTATATTTTTTATTTTTTTAGTACTACATTAAACTTGTCAGTATAGTAATAATAGTTTGTGCATAGGTTAGAACATAGTCACTAAAAAATGACTCTATTCTATCTATGAAAATATTATCTAAATATAGGTGACTAGATAAATTAGTTCAAAAAAATCTTATTCTTTAGTTCTATATTTTCTTACATAGTCAAACTACTTGACTATATTCATAATTCTCTTCTTTTAGCATATAGGTCTAACAACACAGTCAAACTAGTCAACTCTATTCTCAACTTCTTTTTTTATCACACGATTTTCACAAACTTCATCAAACCAATTAAATTTATTATTAGATTTTTTTAATAAAAATTTGAGCATCACAACATAAAAGTTTATAATATAAACATCATCCAACTCACCAAGGTTCATTATTACTATATCATTTCATTTTTTCCTTTTCAGTACAATTTTTCATAAGTTTGTAGTCTTTAAAATTATAGCCCTATAGCCAAATGGGTTAGCTAAATTGATATAATTTTTTAGCCTATCCTCTCTCTAGAAGACATAGTTAACTTGTTTTACTATGTTATTCTAGATCTTACTTCTACATAATAGTAGTGACCTAGTCAACTCTATTCTACACTATTTGCATACAATATCACCTAAACTAATTCTATATTCTTCATAGTAAAGGAGTTAATCTCTTTTTTTTAATAATTAACTCACCTTTCCTTTTAGTTTCTTACATTATTAGAGTAACAAACACATATATATTAGGCAGTTTTTAAATTTACAGATTTAGTCACACTATTTTTTTCTTTTACACACATGTGATTTATGGTATATATTGTCAAATTAACTGATACCCTTATCACTATGGGATTATGAAGTGAGGGGGTAATCCAAAATAAAAATCTATTACCATTACTACTACAAATCCCTTTCAGCCTAAACTTCTTTAAACTAGCCTTAGACTACTTTTTAGTTCCTCATTGTAGCTAGCTTCCCAATCACATTAAAAATAAATTTCATTGTAAAATAATAACACTTAAGGATGATAAATTATTTATCATTTAATTTTAAGTTATTCATTTCTCTTTGATCATTGTATTTTGTATTAAAAACTTGTATTAGTTAGCATTGCTTCAAAGTTTGTGTTGTATGTTATAGTTGGATTAGTCACATTGATCCAATTGCTTGTGCTTAATTTCATTTACTTATATATTATATTTCAAAACCTTTCATTATTTTATAATACTTTCATTTCTATCAACATTGTCTCCCATATACTATTCAACATATCTATGTAGTCATATAAAATGTCCAAATTGGTAGCTTGAGTGTGGCTTGTGACACCCAATCCATAGGACCTTATTGCATGCTCTCATGACCCATCCAAACACATTTTTCCTTATAACCAATCATCCATAGACTTATAAGACTTGATTCTATCTTAGTCAAGATGAATTTTTCATGTTAATTCCATCCACCCAAGTCTCGAGTCTATAGGATAGGAGAGTTGGGGTTGGACTATAGTGTCGAACCCTAGGGTGTCCCATTTTTAGTGCTCCTATCTAATCATATTTTGAGCCAAAATGACCATTTCTTTCTGATTCCTATTCTTCATTATGCCATCCTAGCATGAACACATTTAATGCATGACTAATAGATCTCTATAAAACCCCATTCAAAGTCTATTTAGAGGAGGCTGGAAAATATAACAAAATAATCAAGAATATAAACAAAACCACCAATGTAAATTTCCCTATTCTATGCATAAAACCATATAATATAGTTACAAGCATATTCAAACCCTCACACCAATCCTTAGCCACCTCAAACACTCTCAGTTTAGCATTTTTACATCTGTGTAACACTATTACATAAAGAACATCAAGTGGGAGAACTACATATGGTTTGATCCCTCTTTGAAGAATTGGTATGTAGGCAATGTGCCTATACCAGGGGTATGGATACACATTCAATGCATCTTACACACACTAACTCCCCCTATTTCTCAAGTTTTATTTGAGCACAATTAAGGTCTAGGGTTTCAAGATTAAATCATCTCTATAAAGAGCTCTATTGACATTCAAGATCCAAAATTTCATAGCCAAGCTGACATAGGGACAATAGATAAAACCTAGAAAACTCATATCTCTATGACTAATTTGGATAGTATTGGTAGGACATAGACTATAACACTAGACCTCAAAGTGTCTTATCTTTGGCAATATTATCCTTTCACCGAATAAAAGCTAGATCTAGGTTCATGACACTACCCTAGTTTTGTACAGCTAGTTTTAACCTCTGTCTCAATTTTCTTAGTCTAGTTTTAAGCTAAGTTACATTTCTCCTTATTTATTTCTATTTTTAGAAAGGTTTAAAAGGTATAATAAATTATACAAATTAGTACCATAATTATTTTAATATTATTTATTAATTTGTTTATTTAGACCCTTAACTAAATTAGGAATAAGACTCCAATATTCCCAAAATAGTTAAATCAATCTACCTATAGCACACAATCAACCTTTCTATTTATGTGTCTTTATCTTCCTATTCAATCCCTTGTCCAAGTAGTACATAGTTGATTTATCTAGCTATGTCTTCTTATTTCTTGGCATGTTCCCTATTTAGTAGTACATTATCAACCCATATGACTATGTATCTCTTTAACCTATTTCAATTTCCTCCCTTATAGCACATAGTCAACTAGATCAACTATGTCCCTTTATTGTCACGTTCTATGAATTTTATTCACTTACTATATCAATCTTATTGACTATGTACCTATTGTCTAACATTTTTCTCTATCTAGATGACTTTATCTCTATTTTCCATTCTTGTTTCCTAAACTTAGATTCTTTCTTCAAAAATCATGAAATCCCACATCAAAATCTTCTTACACAACCTTGATCTATTTAGATGCTATATGGAATGTTGTTTTCTTCCTATCTTTACTTCCCAAGAAGATCCTCAATCTTAGATCACCTATTCTTCTCTCTCATATTTTGATTTAAATATGGATGAAATGACTCAAACAGATGAGATTGATGAATCATATCCTTGTCATACCTATCAAGATAATTCCCATATTCAAACATCTGAACATAATGTTCATACTATTGACACAACTCTATCCAATAACCCCATAGGGAATCTACCACCTAGAGACCCTCCCCTAATACCAATTTATGGAATATTCCTACAAACACTAACCCACCAATTGATACAACTTATATTCTTGCACAAATAGTGTAACAAATTAACATAATGAAAAAATTTAACACCTCCCAGATGATGCAACTACAACATCCTTTGATCAACATGGATAATCAACCTTCCATCCTTCTCCCTCAAAATAATCAAAACTTTATTCCTCCACCTCTTATATATGTCATGGGGAATGTCATCCCCTAACCTATCATGCATAATAATATGTTTCAACACATCCAAAATGATATTTTATCCCCTTTCATTATTTTTATTGATATTGGTAATATATCTTCAACTATTAAATATGATGTGACTAAAGACCTTGCATCTTTTAAGGTATTTTGAAATATTTATAAGGAGTGGATCCAAACTAATACTTTTACCACAACCAAAATTTTTGTTAAAACATTCACCAGTGATGTATTATAATGGTATAAAAAACTTCCCCAACACTCTGTATGGAAACTAGAGGATTTATCCAATCCTCTAGTTAAAGATTTTTAACATAATGATCTTCCTAAAAATAACCTTAGTTATTTCATAACTTCTAAGAAATATCCCATTAAATCATCTCATGATTTTATCAAATGATGGAAATATTTGGCTCACAAGTCTAATCATAACATGATTGATGACAACCTATTTAAACTCTTTATAAAAGAATTAACACTTTCACTCCAATACAAGGATTGAAATTTCACTCCCTAGATGTTAAATGAAGCTCTTGATCAAGCTAAAAACCAAGACTTATTGATGAAATAGTTTTAACCTAATACTAAAGTCATTAATGGATCTTTTAAATATCGAAATAATGAAAAAATAAGAAATCATCCTCAACCCAAACTAGGAGTAGCCAAAGATGGAAAAACCCAACCTTCTCATACAACATTAGATGTGAAAAAATGAATCAATTTGTAGCACCATCTAAACCATTATCTTACCCCAATAATCCCCTAAATGGTATGATTCGAATCAATTTTTTTGGTTTGACATTGATATAATTCATCCCCATGAAACATGTAGAGGTATTACGAAAATTTCCATTTATTTTTGTTTAGAGATTCATTCAATCATGATATCATTATTTAAATCTATTTTAAAGATTACATTAATGCTTCACAAAAGAAGTAAGATTCGAAATCTTCTTATTCTAATAACCCAAAATCTTTATCTACATCTAACCCTCAACAAAAAAAAGGATATTTTTATGATCTATGAAAATTATGACCAATATTATACCAATTCCCAATACATAAATACAGCTAAGGTCAAGTATCAACACAAACCATCCCATAAATATCTCATCACCAAACCTAAGAAACCATCTTTAGAATAATAACTTCTCAAATATGCTACTACTACTCACTTATCTTAGGAAACCAATGAGGAACTACCTCCTCTCTCCAAACCTCTAATAAATTATCTTCCTCCTAAACCTATTTTACCTTCTAATCCTTGTGTTGGTTCTTCTTCTTCTTATTCAAAAACCCATTGTAATTTCCTTGAAAAACTCAATTGTATGCATTGTAAAATTCCTATCATGGAGTTAGTTCATACCTATCCTTATCATTGTAAGTTCCTCATGAAATAACTTCAATAAACTAAAGATCCATCTCCTTTGGAAGATCAACCATCTTATCATGAGCCTCAACTAAAATAAGTACATGCCATTTAATACAATTGTCCTTGTTAAAAAAATTTCATAGAGTTTATCAAAGAATGCATGATCAATGATGAAATCCTCTTTTGAGTTAATTATCCACCCCTATTTATATTAATAGACATTAATACCAACCTCATTCACAAATTATTAATATATGAAGGGTCAAGCATTATGTGACATATCTTTGGATTATTCAATAGCTTATACATAGCAAAGATCATCTCAAACAAACCCATTTGACATGTCATGTATTTGATAAAACTAATCAAAAGCTACTTGGTCATATTTGGATACCTCTTACTATTGGACCCAATACTCTAAAAACTAATCTTATGGTCCTTCATTCACCATTATCTTACAATATACTCATAAGATGCCCATGAACTCCTTTCATGAAGGACATCACCTCTTATGGTAGCCAGTTCATTCATAATGGAAAAATGTATAAACATGAGGATGATCATAACCCTTTACGTATTCAATACCTTCATCCCAAATCTCAATATCAAAATCCCACTATTTTTAATATTAGTAGTGCCCCTTTACATGAATTCATCAATATGAATCCTGATCTACATGTCACTCTTACTGATTTTGATGACAATGATCATAATGACTTCCAAAATACATGAAATACTATTAAACTACCTCCTTACATCTTAGATTACCTAACTCATTATTATGTTTTGATCATATCATCCCTCTTATCAATGATATCATTAATTTATCTCCTCCATGAAATGCCCATGAAACATCTTGTATAAAAGATAACTTCACATGTAATGATTATAGAGTGGTTAAATTATTTCAAGATCCTTTAATTATGTCACCATATAAATTCAATGATTTTATAATCTCACCTTCCTAATTTCCTCCTGAGTCTAAAGTATGTACAATTTCTCTAACTTATAATGATAACTACATCATGGCCCAAGTTCAATCATGAGACTTGGATGTTCAACATTATTAGAAAACTTTAGCTTAAATACATGATTTCAACCATAATTTTCATACCATTTCCATATATTTTGATTTAGAACTTGAATTTCATGTACCTCCAATCTCAATACTGCTTTGGTGGTTGAAAAAATCTTATCCCTTGCATCTTTGGAACTTCTAAAAGCTCCTATACCCATTACCAATCACCTTCAAGATAGTCTCCATGATGACAACATCCTCTATATTTAAAGTCTTAATTAGGATATGTCTCTTAAAGATTACTTACATAAATTCACTATTTATTTAAAATCAAGTAATCAAGAATATTACTCTGTCATTCCTAATACTACTAAATCTAAAGTAATCATCAAAGAACATCCTATAATCAACATTGATTTACATAAAAACACTTGGATCCTTCATTTTGATGGAATTAAATGCCTTCAAGGAGATGGGGAAGGTTGTATAATCACTATTACTCATGGTAAAATTACACCTATGGAATTTTGACTTATATTTGATCTTACTAATAACATGGAAAAATACCAAGCATTAATCATAGGCATGAGAGACACAGTTGACTTAGACATTATATATATATGCACAATTTGGGTGACTCCCAACTCATCTATCAATAGTCTAATAGTGATTATCAATGTAAAAGTGAAAATTTTATTGCTTATCATCAAATATCCACTACCATTTCCAAATAATTTTCTTCTTTTACCATTGATCCCATCCTTAGAGATCAAAACTCTACCCTTGATTCACTTATTTCTTTAGCATCTTTATTCAATTTCTAACAAGTTCTCACTAATTCTACCTTTATTATTCAAATAAGAAAGACCCCATATTCCATTCAACCACAAGATTCACTTATCTATCATATTGAGGTTTTCACCATTCAAATGAGCACATGGTAAAAATACATAATCCAATTACTTGAGTATCAAAACTATCCTTCAAACATAGATTGGTAAAAAGACTTAAATTTGTAAACAAGATTTCATATATTTATTTTTATATAACATCCTTTATTATCATAATGTTGAAGGTACCCTACTCTATTGTGTAATGAAAGAAGATGCTCCTCCTCTCCTTAAACAATCACAAGGGGGAATTTATGGTGGTCATTTTAGTGGACATGCTACAACAACAAATGCCTATGTATGGGATAATTTTGGCCTACTCTTGAAAAGTATGATATAAAATTTACTAAAAAGTGTAATCCTTACCAAATTCATGATGATATTATCCATTTTCCACTAGCTAAGCTCTTAACTATGGAATAACCTTGGCCATTATCCATGTGGGGATTATATCTCATAGGCAAACTAGATAGATCATAAGATGAGCATGCATTTATCATCATAGCTACTAAATATTTTACCAAATGGGTAGAATACATGAATCTAATCAATGTCACAAGAACCACTATTTATGAATTAATCCTCAATCATCATATTGGATTTCCCCATAATATAATTTTAGATAATGGTTGTAATTTAAAAAATAAATACGTGAAAAAAATCTATGCTAGATTCTAAATATCTCACAAATTTTCCACACCATACCATTTGAAATGAAGTGGCCAAGCTAATGCCACTAACAAAATTCTCAATAAAATTATTCAAAAGACATTCCATGAAAATTATATGAATTGGCATCTTCATTAATCTCACTAGTATATTGTTCTAAATCTGTCCTCCCATTAGAATTTGATCTTCCCTCTTTATGTATATCTCTTCATGGTATCATTATTTATGAGGAATTACATGAATATCTCCTTCAGTATCTTTATATTATTGATGAGAACCATTTTTCTACTCTGCAACACAATTGCCAATATAATGCTCATATTGCCAAATAACATAACAAAAAGGTTAAAGTCCATAATTTCAATGTTGGTGATATATTCCTTAAATTATAGTATACCCATTATAAATAATTCAAATATGACAAAAAATGGTGGGTCCATTATTTATTAAAAGACATACTTGGTTCTAACACCTATCACCTTTAAACTAATGAAGGCCATATTTTCAAAGAACCCACCAATGTGTAATTTTTAAATAAGTACTTTGCTTAGATCTTTCCATTCTTATCATGATTTATATATGTTATAATACTAACACTTTTTTTAGGATATATACATGGGTATAACCCTCTACACCATTTATATTTACACAACCTTAGTTCCTTCTCTTGGTCCTTTGGTTTCTCTTTCTCATGAGTTGTATTCTAAAATTGTGGATAAGACTCGATCTTCCTCATGATATCCTTTTGATTTTATTAACTTGTTGCTTTCCAATGATTTTTGCACACTTTTGGGTTTTTTTTTAATGAGTTTCAGGGTAAGACCATGGATAAGACCAACCTTCCTCACAAAAATGCATTTTTTCCATTTTTATTTTCACATTCTTTGTTCACCCCCTTGGGTTTCTTTGTTATGAGTTATAGTGTAAGACTAGGGATAGGACCAGGCCCTCCTCATAAAATCACCATATTTAACTAATTTAGTTTTCCTTTTTATATAATTTTCAACAATGGTTCCAAGTTTGTGATCCCTTATTCTCAACTTTGACTTTTGTTTCTTTTGTAGATAAAACTTGCACAACAAACTATATTAGCATGTTTCCCTACACTTTCCAACATTCTTATGATAAGGAATCATACTTGTGATTCTATCCCTTTTTCACATTTATAAAAAAAAAATTGGTTTGAAGTAAGTCAAATTATTTCATGTTTTATTCCTCTTGATTTCCTTTCCTTTCATTCCATTTTGGATAAATCAAGGTGGAAGTTAAGATAACACTTTTATTTCACATGAATGAATAATACTCTTAGACACCATGATCTCTAAGTTCTATTTTTTAGAAACCAAATCGAAAGTCTTCAAATGATAGTCATATTTAACACTCATGTTTGGTTCTTCAAATACATATGGAGGAGGAATAGAAAACCTATCAAAAGTTAAAAGCTAAATTATTTGAAATAAAAGGCAATAATACAAAAGGTGACATACAAATTCAAAATTCAAAATCACACCAAAATACATGATTCATAGCACATATCCTACATATAATCAAAGATAAAACTCCACAAATGGCCTCATGATAGAGCTAAGGTTGATCTAGGCAACACTTTAGGTGATAATTTGGGTGACGGTTCTACCCCAATTGGTGGTAGAACTTTTGAGAGCAATAACTTTTGAACCATAGTTATGTTTGACTACCCATTTGAACCATTGAAAATATAAGAATGAGTATAATACGATGAGATAGTATAGAGATATGATATATGTTTTTTGACCCTCTAAAACCCAATAGAAGTGCCCAAAATTTCAATTTTAATAGTGTTTTCTGAAAAAAGAATGTTTATAAAAATAGTAATTTCTTAAATCATGTGTTATCATAAATTGTGGAAGTCAAACCAATTCATTTCCATTGATATTGGTGACCTTCCGTATCCTCTTCCTACCTTCAAAATATGTATAAATAAATATGTAACTCGAGAAGGAGATCAAACATCTCTTCTTAGAGATAGGCATATGTTTGTATTTGCAATTTTATGAGCAATAAAACATCTCTTCTTAGAGAAAGCATTATTATTATGTTATTTTGTGTTCTTGAAATATATTTCAATCAAAATCCCTCAATTTTAGATCAAAGGTCCATTGGGGTGTGGTAGAATAGTAGATTGGGATAGTAGAATTAAAAATAATCTATGATGCTACCAACTTTATCATGTACGTACCCAATATTCACATATATTGATGACTCTGTAAGGGGTATTAAGGAATGGGAAAATTTTTATGGGAAGGTAGGTCCATTTTAATTTTCATGAATATAGAATTTATGTGATGATAATCATACTTCATTTATTGACCCAAGATTTGTGTGTCTACTATAAGTTCTTCAATTCCTTAATGTTGAAAGTCCTCTTTGTTTGACAAACCTAATTTAAGTGTCTTCACTTCAATAAAGATTTTTTATACTTTGACTTTTCCTTCATTTTCCCCTCTATATGTAATTAGAAATGCATCATGTCTATAAATCAATCTTGGCAAGAAGAAGATAGAACATACCTACATTTCCGATTGGGAATAAATTTGTTAAATGAGAGAATGGCCAATATGGGGATCTAATAGACCTAATTAGGGGATCACTTGTCACAATACGCCATGATATGAATGGTTACAAAGCCTATAATCTAACATGATCATGCTATAATCATAAAAGATTCATAATTTTTGATATTCACTATAATCTAACAAATAAGAAAGTAAATCTAATCTAGTGTACACCAAATATTATGGCATAAAGTGGGAGTTATAAACAAAACAAACTAAAGTAAAGATGATTAGAAGATATATACTCATGTCAATGTATACATAATCATAGTGTATGGGAGAAAAGCACAACTGCATTATCTATCTACTCTTATAAAGGAAAAATAAAGTTAGGAATACTTACCTTGAAGATGAACCCATCGAGCCTCAATTTCTCACTTGGCCAAGGTGCTTCACAAGAGATTGTTGTGTTATGTAAGGTTAAAAAATAAAAATCAAATCTAGGCTACCCAACCTATTTATGCATCCAAAAGACTTCTCCATAAGACAAGATCCCTATTTCCAAATAAAGTATGGAATCCTAAGCTTTATTCCTCAAGTAGAATGGTCAATAATAAAATTTTCATTCAAAATTATTATTCTTTGCTTATCTATTCTCAAATGGTTGGAAATGAACTTGTATATATAGGTAGATCTTTCCCAAAATCCTTATAAATAAGTTAGCTATATGGGGTCAACCTAGTCAACCTTGTATGTTTTTGGGAGATAAATCACTAGGTTCCAAACTAGGTTGGATAAATGGCTAAAAAAATAATCAAGTGAAAATACCCAAAATAGTATAGGTTTGACCTAGTCAACCTTGTACAATAATCAAAGGCTAAAAAGTATATAGGGTCAACCTAGTTGACCTAGTATAGTCAAATGGTGAAAGGTGGTCAAGGTAAGAAAAAAAAGGATAAAGTATGACAAATGAATAGAATGGGTATAATAGAGAAAAACAAGCTTAGGTTAAATGGTTCTAGGAGACAAGTGTGTAGATGGTAAGTGAAAAAATGGAAAACAATATTATGAATCACCAATGGTCTATCCACCCCTTTCTTGGTGCACCCCTTAAAGCATAAACTTAGAGAGATTGAGATTAGAGGGGTTTTTACAAGATATAAAGTGTCAATAAGTGATAAAAGTTTGAAAATATTATGTGTATACATACTCCCCATTAGAAGCTCATCATGTGTCATGTAAGTACAACATGAGATGGTGTTTTAGGAAAAAGAACATGATAACACATACTGTTGATGGTAAGTAAAGTGTAGTAAGTAGAAAATAAAATAAATGAAAGGATATAATTGAAAAACACATACCTTTACTTACCTTAATGTTGTAGATAAAGAATTAGAATGAAAGAGATGTGAAGGTCTCCAATGTGAATAAAATTAAGAGACCCTATAAAGATTAGTGTAAAAAATAGCCAAAAATCAATTTTTTTAAAAAAAATAGGCATGTATTAGTGGAAAAGATTCTCTACATCATCATGAATCCAATTCATTTTATAGTTTTAAAAATGAATGAGTAGAAATAAAGATAGATAAAAAAGAAATTAGTTGGAAAATAATTGAAATATTTAAATTTTGAAAAGGTGTTTTTAAATAGGGAAAAGATAAGTCATTTGGTTATTTTGACTTGTGAAGGAGAGAAAAATATATCTTAAGACCAAATGAGCTAGGATGGTGAGGAGGCAACAAGCTAGATGAGGGGGAGCTCCAAGAGCAACAATAGGTGCACTATAGGTATGCAACTATGAATCTTAAGCTAGTTTTGGAGTATTTTAATGAATTAAGTGTATCTTTAGGAAAAAATAATTTTTAGCATTTTTAGATATTAGAGTGAAGCTAAATTAGATTATATAGGTGGGAAAAACCAAGATGGGAAATGGGTTTGAAGGAATTAGGGAGAAAACTACCAAAAGGAAATTTTTTAGGAAAATGTAAGGGATCAGTAGGAAAAATAACTAGGTTGACCTAGTCAACCTAGTAGGCTTAAAATGAGCAAAATCCACACTGCCAACCTAGTAGGTAAGACCCTATATGTTTTGTAGATTGCTGACCTAGTACAATTTTGCCAACTGATCCAAAAAGTCCAAAATGATAATGAATTACTAGGGATAGGAAAAGAAGAGGGTTGAATTAGATTTTTAAGTCAACAAAGTCAAAATTAGGAATTTTTTTGTCAAACTAGGTTGACTAAAGAACCAAAATGGTATGAGAATGCTTGTAAAAGGCTGAAAGAAGGCTAAAATGGCTCAAAATGACCATGTAAGGATAAAAAGGACCAAGTAAGCTAAAAATAGGTAAAAAAAGAATAAATTAAATAAATTTAGGATTGTTTTCGATTGAAATTATAAAAGGAATGTATTGTAATTATACATGACATGGAGGATCCAATACATATTTTATTATTTCTTGATTGTAAATATGACCCAAATTTTGGTGATTGGTAGATGTGTCATGGAAATCGAATCTACTATAGAATTTGATGATTGGAGATAGATCTAAACTAGTATTTGTAGGCCTAGGAGGGATATCCAATATGTGTATGATTCCCCTAAGTTTTGATCTTTTAGTCATGTTCTTGGGATGCGATTAATGACTGACTAAAACATTTAGATAGGAGATAGATGGGGACATGGTAGAGGTAGTTATAATTCTAGATGATGTACATGCCATCTTAGGGCTATCAATAGTAGGAACATTAGTGGCTATAGGGATACCAGATATCATGGAATAAAGGATAGCCTTAGCCTTGTGGGCTACAAGCTCAAAGATGATATTGGCAAGCAAGAGATTTAGTAGGTTTGATGTATAGACATCATAGATTCTATATATTTGAAAATTTGTGATAGGGCTTGTGACATAGTGAGTGATATGTCACAAGTCAAATGGTAAGGTACCACTATTTATGGTAGCCTTGATTAGGATGATCCTAGGGGAGGGATTATTATATGATCTTAGTTCTATCATCTAGGCTTAGATTATATATAATATGTATGAGGTGTTGGTCAGAGGTCATAGGTCTATAGGACCAATCATATTATTGATGGCTTAGATATATGAGAGGTTTCCTATGCATCAACTAGTTGGGTTACCCCATACGATTGATGATAGGTTAGATCGAGTGTGAATATTGAAAGAGGACTAGATAACATGATCCATGCCCCACATGCCAATGATGTAAATGGTGAGATGTATAAACATAGTATGGTAGTCATATGGGCACATAAAGACTACATGGCCAAGATGGGACACAGTTGGACAAGCTATAATGAGGATAGAGGTGGTAAAACACTACACCTAGTAGAGAGAGCCATATCTGATGGTACAGGTATGAGGATATATAGGCTTACCTCATCTAATGGCATAAATATTGATACTCAATTAGTGGACTCAACATGTGAGAGAACCATGGGGGAGGAGGATATTAGGGTCACCAGTGATGAGTCTAATGCTCAGACCATGTCGTGATCAACCATGGACTAGTCAAGCATGATAAGGAGTAGAGTAAGAGGAGAGGGGTATAGAGGTAGTGGCACTATGGATACCACCACCAACTCCATAGTAGTAGGAGATAAAACCATTAAGGATATGATAGTGATGGAGAAAATAGGAGCAAGAGAGAGTGGAGAATATCACCATCCCTAATGACCTAGTAGGTGAGCCAGATGAGAGATGGATGATAAAGAGGCCACTTAGGTGAAATCTGAGGTAGATGTCATCTATGATAGTTAGACATGTACTGAGGAGGAAACCTATAGAGGAGGTTCTAGGAGGCCATGTAGATGGAGAGACTATGCTAGGTAGTCATGAGAATGGTAAGACCATAGTGGATGAGACACAAATAGGTAATAAAAATGATTAAATTATTGCTTAAGATTTTATTTTGAAATATATACTAGAGATAAATAGATATAATTAGATATAATACTGATCTAATATCTATTTGGGTGTGATTTTGTAGGTGTATCTAAGGATTAGGAGGAGAGATGGGTGTCCTTTTTTAGGGGAGCTCTCCATGATGTCCTGGATGAGACTCTATTGTCATATAACCCTGCTACATTAGAGGACCCTAGTGTACCATCTACCCTAACTTAGGCAAGTTGGTTCAAATTAGTAGGAGTGAAAATGAGGTAGATGATGAGCTCAGAATATAGCTCATTATTGACATGTTATTTCCCTTAATTCATCTCTCTAAGGATATTATCTCATGAAATTCATAAATTGTTAGATAATTATTACATGGAAAGTAGATATTTGTCATTTTTATATTGAACCAAAGACTAAACCTTTACTTTGTCATTAATTTCTAATACATAACATGTTTTAGTGATTTTTGTTGTGAAAAATGCTTAGGAAGAGGACACAAGTGATGTATAGTGAAAGTTCAATTTTGATCTCCATCTAGCAGAACTATAAACTAACACAAAACGAATCTGTGGACTCCATAGGTTTGTTTCTACAAACTCCATAGGCTTGTTTCTATAGACTCCATGGGATCAATTCCATGGATTATATAAAGACAAAGCTACAAATGGGGAAGCTGACAACCAGATAAGATGAGAGAGAATCATTCTAGCTAGAGTCAAATGAGTAAAATACTTGCCTCCTATTTTGTAGGATTTACTTTTGATAAAGTTGTATATATTTGGATCTTAGGACTATCTTAGGATAGTATATCTATTTCATCAAAATAATTACATCTATTGGAAATCCAATCTCCTATCTTTGGATAAGTGGATCGACCAAGGAATACTATCTCTTTGCATCCTATTTTGAGTAGATTATATTAGTATAAAATGTAAGACTTTTGTTATTAAAAAAGGAAATAGATGAAAGATATGTACAAACATTTTATAAGTTTTAGACAAATTGTAATCATTTCAATTTTATGAATTATCACTTCTATTTCCAGCATTAATTAATCTTTGTTCCTGAGTTTGAGAGGAGTAAGGGCCCACTCTCTTTGGAACCAAGAATTGTGTATGGTATTTATGTTATGTTATATTGACTCTTTATTATAACTAATCAGAATCTTGCTAATGTTTGCATTCATTCATAAAACATTAAAATAAATTCATAGTTCAAAAGGCATTTCCTTATTCCAAATTCATTTCCCTTATAAGCAAAGTGTGTTTTATTTTATAGCAAATGTGTGAATCAAATTTCCTTTTTTAGTTAAACATCTCCATTTCCATGCAAGCATAAATAGGAGTGTGATTTTACTGTCAAGCAAAAGAGTGGATTCATTTGATTAAATAGTTACATCTTTTCCTTTTCAGAAAAAGAGTGAATCAAGTAGTTTAAGATACATTTCTTTCATTAGTCAAAGTTAGAATAGGACCATCAAACACCCTCAGAAGCAAACTTCTAGATCTACCATCCTACACCTTACTGCAGATAGCTTTGGACACTAGCCCTGGTTGATAAGACATCAATTAAACATTGATTAAAAAAGGAGTTAAATGACACTCATCATTTTTGGCACCATTTCTAGGTAATAAGGTGTTAATAACGTAATAATTATTGGTCTAGAGTGAAAAATAGAAAAAAATTGTAAAAACCATAAAATCTCAAAAACATTTAATAAATTGATGTACCATCCCAGAGAATCTAAAAGATGATTCATCCCAAAATTCCCACCAAAAACACAAGTTGAAACTCCTTCAACATATCTAAGTAGTGAACCAAAAGTTATGAGTGAAACCTATCTATAAGAATCTTTAAAAACTTGGATAGAAACTAGGCCATTACCACAAGCAAGCCCCATATGACAAATTCCTTAGGATCAATCTATTGCAGGAAGACATTATTTAGAAATTACCAAGGACTTAGAAGAAGCATTTCAAAAATCTATAGCTGAAGAAATTTTTGAGAACTTTGAATAACCCATAGCTGACACCAAAAATATTCATTGGGAAGATCATCCCAGCTTTGAAACATCATCAAAAGAATAAAACATAGCTCTCCAACATCAATAACTTGCACAACTAGAAAGGACTTTTTCCTTTCTTATTGTTACAAACATTAATGATCAAACCCCTATGAAAAATATTTCACCAATTAATCTACCAAATTTTTTGGGAAGATCTAGAGAAGATCCTGAATAATTCTTACTTGAGTTTAAGGTGCTATGTCAAACCTATGATTACACAACAGATAGCTAGAAATTAAAACTATTTCCCTCTACACTTAAAGATGCAGCTATGAGATGGTTCATGGGTTTAACTAGTGATTCTATTATAACATGGGATGACATGGAGATAGAATTCTAAAACAAGTATCAAGATTACTACCGAGTACAATAAAGAAAAGATGATTTCTTCAAAATCTAATGTAATGAGGATGAATCTTTAGAGGATTATTTGGATAGATTCATGTTCACTCATAAAAGAAGTAATTATCCACTCATTGAAGAATTTTATAAATTCATTTTCTTAAAATGGTTAGATGAAGATACTAGAGATGCCTTAAATATGATAAGAGGTGGAGATATAAATAAGTTGGCTTTCAATCATATTTCTAAGCTTTGTACCAACTACTCTCAAACAAAACTTAGAATTAGGAGAGGAAAGTTTGGGAAATCTAATGAAGTGGGTAAGCTAATGGAATAATTTACCAATCTAAAGATGGATATTCTAGTTACACTAAATAGTAATTTGGATGGCCTTCAAGCTAAGGTAAATGCAACAAAACCCTTAACAATCTATTATCCTAAGTGTAGACAAAAACATGCCCTTAGAGACTTCACCCTAGATAGAACCAATGTTTCATCATGTGGGATCTTTGATGCAACAGATCATGATACCAAACATTGTGCCCTTCTACCTATTTTAAAAAATCAAATGAAAACACAAGTCCAATCCACTAAGGAAGTAAATTATATCCAGAGACAAACTTTCCCCACAAAACTAGGCTTAAGGATAGTTTAATGCAAGAAACCTAGTTAATCCATGGATGGCACCATGGAATGTTTTTGTTCCTTCACCTTTTTAGAATCAACCGCAAATTCCATAAAACCAAAATCCATAGGTAGGACAAGATTGGATGCCAACACCCCCATGGATGGTACCATAACTATAGCCACAACAACAATACGTACCACAACAACAATGGATGCCACATCAATATCGACAATAGAATCCATAGTGAAACCCACAACAACAATTCACCCAACCAAGAATACCACTTCAACAAAAAACTATAATGCCACCCCTAGTTATTTAGCAATAAGGACAAATCAATCAGCCATCAATGCCTACACAACCAATAATAAATCTAAAAAATAAAAAATTAGCACCTATTTATGTTAATGATTAGGAAGAGATAATGAATGTTGGAGGTATTGATTGTTTAGACATACATTTAAGATCAGGGAAAACTATACAAAAAACTCTAATTCTCATTTTTGAGATAAATTATGAAAAAGAAAAAATAGAATCATCTCAATTAAACACTAGAGAAGTTGAAATCAAAATGTGCCTTGAAGTAAAACAAATACAACACTACTACACCAATAGTTCCTTTCCTAAAAGATTAAAATAAATTGATATTAAACTAGAATCAAACTTGGTCCATGAGTTTCAAAAGATCAATATTGAGGTACCCCTACTACAAGCTATTGGGGATATACCTAAATTGAAAAATATCATCAAAAACATTTGTACTAAGACACCTAGGAAGAAAGCAAAATATCTAGGAACCATTCATGTTGACAGAAAAGTTGTTGATTTATTAGCAAGAAAATTATTAGATCTAAATTATGCAGATCTAGGAAGCCCAATGATCACAATCACAATTAGAGGTAAAGAAATTCCTAACATCTTGGTAGATTTGGGAGCATCAATTAATGTTAGGACAAATGATACTCTCCATACATTATCTCTTATGATAATACAACCCACAACTACCATTCTTCAAATGATAGACCAATCTATAACTAAACTAGAAGGGACTGTAAAAAATGTTGAAGTAATAATAGAGTCTTGGGAATATCTAATAGATTTCATGGTCTTGCAACCTAAAACAAAGAATCTAAGATATCCCATAATCCTAGGTAGACCATGGTTGGCAACTATAGCAGCATTAATTGATTACAGATCAGGAGACATGACCATTTCTAATGGGTTAAACTCCAAATGCATCTCTTTGTATCCTCTTGCAAAACCATCAACAAATCACATACAAGAACTTTAGGTGGACGAATCAGACAACACATCAAACAACATTTCCTCCTTAGCTATGATCATAGTTATAAAACACTTGGAAGAATTGAATGGAGATATAGACCTATAATCTATAGATTCTACCAGTCTAAAAGCTATAGACTCTACCAGTCTGAAAGCTATGGACTCTACCAGTCCAAAAGCTATAGACTCAGCCAATCTAGAATCTATAGACTCTACCAATCCAAAAACTATAGACTACCTCAATTTAGGATTCTTGGGTTAGATAGAATATTATGAAACCTCCACTTCTACTTCTTATATTATTTCCTCGCCATATGATCATGGATTGATTTGAGAAAGTGTGTTGAAATTTATAGAATAATAACAAACTCATTTCTTAGATGCATTCCATTATTCTTTAGCAAGACTAATTCCTCCTAGATAAGATTTTATTGATAATGTAACCATGTTTCATATGCTACTTCATCATCCGTGTCTTCTAAACCCATTGATTAGTGAATTCAAGTAAATAAAATCTAGCTACCCAGGCACAAAACCAATCATGGTATTACCTAAAAATATTTTGAACATCAATAGTTGGTAAACAAATGAAGAGGAAGATAAACACTTTGAAGTGCTAGAAAAACATATTAAGGATTTTGCTTGGGATTATACCAACATGAAGGGAATTCACCCTAGCATATGCACTCATCACATTTACATGGAATTTGTAAAATCATTCAAACAACCATAAAGAAGAATAAACTCAACATTAAAGGAGATAGTCAAAATAGAGATCCAAAAATTACTAGAAGTTTGGATAATTTACCCCATCTCAGATAGCCAATGGGTTTCACCCCTAGTAATTGTGCCGAAGAAAAATATAAAATTAAGGGTATGTGTAGATTATAGATAACTAAACAAAGCAACACTAAGAGATTATTTTATTCTACCTTTCATTGATCAAGTTCTTGACAACTTAGTAGGAAAAAGATATTTTTCTTTCCTAGATGGGTTTAGTGGGTATAACCAGATAATGGTGGTAGATGAAGATCAAGATAAATCCACATTTAACTGACCTTGGGGAAGTTTTGATTACTGAGTACTTCCATTTTCACTCTATAATGCTCCAACAACCTTCCAAAGAGCAGTTCTAGCAATATTTTTTAACCTTATAAATGATTATGTTGAAGTATGTATGGATGATTTCACCATTCATGTGGAACTTATGAAGAGGCTCTTACCAAATTGGAAAGAGTATTGATTAGATGTGAAGAACATCAACTGTCTTTGAGCCATGAAAAATGTTTATTGATGATGGATGAAAGAATAGTTCTGAGACACCATATTTCTGTAAAAGGCATTCAAGTAGATCTAAAGAAGGTTTAAATAATCTCCAACTTACCCATCCTATAAACACAAACTAAAATTAAGAGTTTTTTGGGACATGTTGGTTACTACAAATGTTTTATAGATAATTTTAACCAAATAGTTGCCCCTTTGTTTGGTTTGCTTACAAAAGATAGTATATTCAAATGGAGTTATAGTTGCCAATAGGCCTTTGAGACCATCAAAGCCAAACTCATTAATACTCTAGTATTGAGAAGACTAGATTAGACTCAGCCATTTCATATATACATAGATGCTTCAAATATAATAATAGAAGCAGCCCTTGGACAAAAGGATGAAGAGGATAATATGTATGCTATATATTATATTAGCAAAAACATGACACCTATTGAAATAAACTACACCATAACTGAGAGGGGATTCCTAGTTGTAGTCTATGCAATTAACAAATTCAAACACTACATAATAGGCTACAAGGAATTTTTTTATACAGACCATTAAGCTATTAGATATCTTACCAACAAACCAATTATGGGAGGTAGGATTATTAGATGGTTGTTTCTCTTACAATAATTTGATGTTACTGTTATAGATATACTAGGGAAGTCTAATGTGGTTGTGGGTTTCTTATC
This sequence comes from Torreya grandis, assembly GCA_037957365.1. Lineage (NCBI taxonomy): Eukaryota > Viridiplantae > Streptophyta > Pinopsida > Cupressales > Taxaceae > Torreya > Torreya grandis. The sequence continues at coordinate 351,625 of JARHVA010007997.1, read as the reverse complement.
AAGAATGAACACTGCAGGTGAGGAAGAACCAGTGGAAGATGACTTTCTAGATGAAAAATATTTGATATTTCATCAAAATATCCATGGTTTGATGATATAGCTAATTACCTCACCATAGGGAAGTTTCCTCTATAATTTTCACAAAAAGAAAAGAAATATTTAATCAAAGAAAATTCTTCTTTTAAATGGATTAATAAAATGCTATTCAAACATGGACTTGACCATGTGTTTTACAGGTGTGTGACAAATGTTGAAGCTTATTATATCATCAGAGCTTGTCATGATGAACCAAGAGGAGGTCATTACTCATCTCAAAGAACCATACACAAAATCCTAGGAGTAGGATACTATTAGCCTCACCTTCATCATCAAGTAAAAAGATATGTCAGACACTGTGATGTTTGTCAAAGAATTAGATAGCCTACTCTTTCAAAAGATATGCCTCTACACCCTCATCCTCAATTGGTTTTAGAACCATTTGATAAATGGGGAATTGATTTTATAAGTCCTATGGATCCTCCTTCTAGAGGAAAAGAATATATCCTAGTATGTATAGACTATGTGACCAAGGGGGTAGAAGTGGAAGTATTAACTCATGCAAGACAAGATATGGTAGCTAATTTATTATATATTACAATCATGCAAAGATTTAGTGCTCCAAGGGAGATAGTCTTAGATTAAGGACCACAATTCATGTCAAACATGTTAAAGAATTTCATGCAAGTATATCAAACTCAACATATAAAAACATTTCCATACCATCCATAGGATAATGGGAAAGTTTAAGTCACCAATAGAAAATTGGAAACCATTTTAACCAAGGTTATTAATTCCAGTAGAAAGGATTAGGCAGATAAGGTAGTAGAATCTATTTGGGCCTATAATACTATTTAGAAAATAATAACTAGATTTTCACCTTATGAATTGGTTTATGGTAAGAAGCCCTTATTCTCTATTGAATTTGAATTACAAACTTTGAAAATAGATATAGAAGTAGGGATTGAATTAGAATAAATACAAAAAGAAAGACTCTTATAGCTTAATCAACTTGATGAGATGAGGATAGAAGCACTAAAAAGAACTAAATTGGTACAACATCAAAGAAAAGTTTGGCATGATTCACAGATCAACCAACAGAAGTTTCAGAAAGGAGATTGGACACTATTGTTTGATTCCAAATTTCAATAGTCTAAAGGAAAACTACAAACTAGGTGGTTGGGACCTTATCATATTTAGGAAGTCTTTTAAATTGATTCTATTAAGATAATACCTATTAATGATAGTAGAAGAGCTCTATTAGTTAATGGACATAGATTGAAGCTTTATTAGAAACTTCTCAATAAAGAAGAATTTGTTCAAAAGGTAAAATATCAAGTAGCCTTTTTATAGGACTCTACTTCTTCTAGGGAAATTGCTTCAAATCAAATAGCTATTTTGGAGGACTCTACTTTTTCCAGAGAACCTACTCCTTGGTGATCCTACATATTAAAAAAAATTAAAAAATAAATACATATATATCAATAGTGAAAATCCTTCTACGAACACTATTAACAATGCATGCCCAAAAAAACTAGCTTGTTAGTTGGCTATGGATTGAAAAAAGGGCTTTGGCTAGTAAATTAGCAATGGCTGGCCAAAGGACAAAAACAAAATATATTAAAAAAAAAGAGAATCTCATCATGCCACTATGATTGGTTTTCTCCATGAAATAAAAGTTGTTCTTTCAGCACTTATTGACTAATCCATGCAAACATATTTATGCAGGATAAATGGTGAGCAAAGGATAAATCTATGGTCAAAAGTAAGTGAGACATATATTCTATTTATTTATTTTTAGTTAACTAATTATCTTTGATTTAATTAAGTTTATTCTGTGGAGATGACCCAAACTTGAGCCTTCCAAAATGAAATGACATGACACATACCATAATAGATAAGCATGCAAACAAGATTGCAAAGATGTATGTCTACATAATGACGACCTATGCAGCTTTGGTATAATCAATTACATCATCAATATTTATAATGATGGGACATCATAAAGGGGTTATAAATGAAATGATAAATAGTTGTCACTGTCAAAGTGCCATGTCATCATTTCTGTAGACACCAAAATTGTGTCTACTCCTTGGTCGACTCCCCCTTGGTCCCCTTGGTCCCTTACACACTTTATTAATTTAAAATAAATTACTTATTTTAAATTAAAAACATCACCCTTGACATCACCCATGACACCTCACCTAGGACACATCACCTTAGACACCTCACCCCTAAGACCATTTCCTACCCCATGACTCACCCTTTGACTAAGTCATCCCAATCCTAACTATCTAAGACTTATTCTCACTCCCTATTTATTCCCTAACTAACCCTCATGCTTATTAACCCCATCATTTGATGATTCCCCAACTAACAAGTGCACTTGGCAGATGGAGAATGGGCTTCTTATCCCATTTACTCATTCTTTAGCTGTTGACATCGATCAACTGTCAGCTAACACCAGCGGGATAGCATATGTCGGTTACATCAACCAACATCTAATGTTGAGTTAGGCCCCCCCAAAAAATATTAGACGGACTCTCTCTTAGACTCTCAAATTGAATTCTCTCTGGCTACCTAATCCAAAATTGAATCTCTCTCTCTCTGCTAGGACTCTGAGACATCAATGCACAAAACATCAGACTTTGACTAATGCTCTGTTGGCCACAGAGACTCTATGCAAGTAACTCTAGATTGAATTGGAATATTGCACGAGGTCTTTAGCATCAAGCCATAATAGGTACAAGCGTTCAACACCTTGGTTCTTCATCTCGCCAGAGCTAAGTATTTCTTCTGCCCTTTCATTTCAATAATTTAGAAAACATTAGTAATTAATTTCTATTTACTATTTCTAAATACTACCATCAACCAGACCCAACCTTTCACCTGACCTGACTTTCTTCATGGAAAGGCTGAAAAGCCTTCCTCCTATTCTTATCCATTTACATACTAACCCTTTGCCTTTGCCCTCTCTTAGACCCTATTTACTATCTTGCAACCCTAGACAGACCCAGACTCCTTCCAGACCCCTTTGTCAACCAAAAACCCATCCAAGGCCATTACCCTGACTGACATCAACCATTTCCCCTACTAACATCGGCAGCCTAACTGACGTCGGCAACTTTGACCAATTGGTGATGGTAGATTAACCGATGTCAGTGACTATGGAAGACTTACAATAGAATATAGGTATGCATTATCTAATTCTTTTTCTTTAAGTCTTTCATTATTTCTCTTTATCTGACATTCTTTTTATCAACTAGTAGATTGTCATCCCTCAAGGAAGTCTTTGCACTTCTGAGACTGAGCTTTGCTTGGCAGTCCACCATATATCTATCTAACATTTTTCTATGTTTGAGTCTCTTTCTTCTATAGGTGTCATCCTCCATAGCCAAAGAGGAGCTCCTTTCAATGTCTGGATATGATGTGCAACTTCATCCGAGTACATATGAACCCCTGACCATTATCTTTAGTTTCTTTCTATCTTCTGAATGTAAAAGCAAAAATGAGTTAGAAACATTCTGGCATGCTCAGTGGGACCCTAGAATTTTCTTTGGGTTCATTTATTCTAAAAATCAAACTTTCATATAGGTGCATTAGGTAAATTTTCTCTCCTTGCATCCTTCTTCTTTCTTTTTACTTTCCAAAAGAAACCATAAGCATAAGTTAAAAAGAATGTTTCTTTTTCTTCTTGTCATTTTCTTACATGCATCTTAGAGCAGTGAAATTCATGTTCTTAAACCTTTTCCCACTTGTTTGCATGTAAACAAACATTTCAATTTGGGCTAAAAATCTTTTGCATCTCACTCCTACTTGAATGCATTTTTAGTTCATCTAGTAATTAAACTGTATTATGAATAAACCATAGTGCACATATGTTACACAATCGGACCACATTCACAATCAAACATCTAAACTCACTTGAGACAAGGCCCAACTAGGATTTCACCACCTAGCAGATACCTTACCCTTCCTGGTGATCCTACTTGGACTTCACAACCAAGAGGAGGACCCACTCTGTTCTCTGGCAGAGTATAAACTATAGGGGAAGTATATATTGGCTAAGTGGCCCAGCTTGGCTCTGGGTTTGTGAAGTGAGGGGAGCAAGCTCCTAGCACCAAGCCATGTATAGAACCTAACATAGACTTTTGAGCACCAAAACATAACTCGAAATCAACCTTAGATTGCCTTTTTAGGACCCATTCTAAAAGCCCACTTCCAAACATATTCTTCTAAGGCATAAGCCACCACGACTCTAAAATTTATTCTTAGGAATTTAACGTTTAGAGGTTTCTTGCCTTCATGCTTTTTGCTATTTTCATTTGATTGTTTGAGCTAGTGAGGATGCATAATTTTGAGACCAAAAACAACTCATAATTTCTCTTTATTCCAAAAACTTTCAATTTTCTAAATTTCTAGAAATACACAATAACTAGCATCAATTTTTCCACTGATGTCAGTAACTTGTCTTAATCGGCATCAGTTTTTCCACCGACATTGGCAAATTTTACCAATTGACATGAATTTTTCCATTGACGTCAGCAACATATCTCCACTGACATTAGTTTTTCCACTAACATCGGTCATTGTTAACAATATTTCTTTCAAAACATCAAGCTTAAAACCCAACTTTTTTGCTAATCAACTCAACCTTTTGGTTTTCTAAAACTGAAACATATAGTTTCTGGAGCGTGACTCTTTTTTCCTTCAATGGTTTTGACACACAATCAGGCCAAAACTCATTTTGACCATGCGAGGCAACAACCACTTCCACCCTCACCTTTCATATCAAGTCCCCAAATGGAGCATACTTCAGATATTGAACATACTCCTATTCAACCTACCCCCAATAAACATCCAATTGTTCCCAAAGGGGATCAAAATTTTGAGAGATTCCTTGACCATAACATCAATGCTCTCCAACACTATCTCGTAAGAAGTCAAATGCGAGACCCTTCAGGTAATCCTATTTTTAGGATGCCAACTTCTCTTGCTGAAGCGGCAATGGCATCAACACCATCCGCTAGACAACCCATCATAACTCAAGCTATTACCTCGACCAATAACCTGACCATGGCCAATTCTCAAGATTTGGCCTCCCCTTCCATTTATGGACCTACCTTCATTAGGGTTTCCCTACCCCCTCAACCACAAACAAATCAACCAAGTTCTACACCATACCAAAACTTGATTATCTCGACTCCACACACTCTTGCACCTATAAACGCAGTAGTGACTACCTATCCTTTTACCAATGCTGCCATTCAACCACCTTTGGTGGTATCTAGTCAACTTGTGCCCTCCAACTTCATGGCACAAGCCCCCTTGACCTCAACATCAGTCCCAATGATGAACTACCAATATGTTGCACCTATACAAATGCAACCAAGTACGTCATACGCCCCTCTCAACACCTTCTATGTACCTTAAAACCTAGGGGGTGCCCCATCTACCAATCCATTAGTCAATCTAATTAAGATGCTGATGGACAAGATGTCTAACCTTGAGACATCCATTTTTGGTTCAAGTAATGTTCTGTCATACGAACAGATATGAAATGAACCCATTCACCCTTCGGTGCCTATTAGACCATATCCTAGCCAGTGGGAACTCCCTAAATTTAATTGATTTTAGAGTAAAGAGGACCAATAACACCATCTACAAGTGTTTAGACATGCTTGTTACCTTATAGCACATGATGATGCATTGTTACTATGCATATTTCCCATGTCACTTTCTGGCGTTGCCCTCATTTGGTATAGTTTTATTACCAGTCATTCTCTCTCTTTCTTCACTCAACTAGCTCAACTATTTATTGACCATTTTTCAATTAACATCACTAAGAAGGTCTCCATTACAGACCTCTATTCTATTAAACAATTCAATGATGAGTCAATAGTTGACTTTGTTGCCTATTGTAGAGGATTGATCAACCAACTCTCCTTTTCACTACCTCAAACTAAGCTCATTGAGCTCTTTTCAAGAGCATGTGACAAGCACATCTCATCCACTTTGCAAGTTCAAACATTCCACACATTTGATGATGCTTTCATCATGGCAAAAAAGCTTGAACTTCATGTAGTTGAAGAAGACAAGGTCAAATTGTGTAATACCAACGTAAAATCCAATGACCCTTCATCTTCCAAACTTTCTTCTTCCCACTCCAAGTCTAAAGGAGTGGAAAACACTATGGTCCTTAGACCATCATCTTCAACAACAACCAACCAATCTCATCCTTCCACATCAGACTATATCATAAGGCAATTCCAACAACGATACATACAACATCAATACACTACAATAGGAGAGTCATACGCTTCTGTGTTGGATAAACTCGTCAAGTAGGGAGTCCTTAATCTCCCTCAAATTTGACCACCTCAATTTGACCCCTCAAAAGCCATCCCTACTTGGTATAGGGAAAATGACTTTTGTAAATATCATCGTATCAAGGGTCACAACACAGACAACTGCAAAACATTCAAAAATGTCATTCAAGACATGCTAGACAAGGGGGATCTTGTTTTGGATAACCCTAATGCACCGGCTAACCAAAACATAGACATTTTTAGAAAACCATTCCCTAACCATTCCCCAAGTCAACATAACATTCAGACCATTGCCGATGACCTTCAAGAGCGTAATATATGCACAATCGACATGATTTCTAACCAACCTCTTCCACAAACTGAAGAGGTTAATCAACCTATATCTCCACCATAGGTAGAATAACTCTCTTCTCCTATTTTTCCACCATAGGTAGAAGAACTCTCTTCTCCTATTTGTCTATCATAGGTAGAAGAGCCTTTTTCTCCTATTTGTCCATCACGGGTAGAAGAAATTTCTTCTCCTATTTGTTCACCTTAGGAAGAAGAGCCTTCTTCTCTTATTTTTCCTCCACCAATGGAAGATAGTCCTTCATCTAACCCCTTTTCACACGTAGGAGAGGCTACTTTGACCTCTCCCATATTGGAAGATGCCTTGATGGCACCAACACCGGCTCCCACACCTTCATCCTTCTGATCATCAATGGGGGATCATAATTTCCCCACTATTCGACCACACACATAAGCCATGACCATCCCATGCCTCACAAACTTCACTCACCCACAAGTGAAGGTAGACTGGAACCTCACCTCACCCAATAGTAGTCCTTGCACTAAACCAAAGAAGGTTGCTAAGCCATGCCAAAGAATTCCTCCCTCACATTCATCATTGCCCTCTATTTTGGGCCCACACCCATCCACCTTAATAAGAGTGCTTCCTACTCCAACACCTCACAGAGGCAAATTGCCTCCATTACTCTCTCAACCTAACACAAACATACTTCCTTCAAAACATCCAACATCTCTCATAAAAAAGTGTCATCTCCACATGTGGCCACACCACCAACTAAAAAGGTGACACGATAAACTCCCCCTACAACTTCTAAATAGAAGTTGTCAACCCCAACTACAACAAAGAATGCAAGGCCATTAAAGGGTTCTTATGCCTCGATGTTATGTCAACTATTGCAGTCATCTAGCATCACTCTCCCGCCTATTAAACCATACCAACCTCTAGAACCAAAACCAACTTGGTTTGATGACACTAAAATTTGCTTGTATCATAGCACACCTGGACATGATATTGAGCATTGATGTGCCCTTAAGGCTGTCATTCGCCAACACTTGAAAAAGGACACCCCTCACATTGAGGCTTCTTCTAACCATTTTTTTGACAAATCACCGACACCATCCCATGCCTCTCAAACCTCTTCACCTAAATTGAGATCCCCATACAAGACTATGGTCCCGCTACCACCTTCCACGCCTTTATTCAAAATCAACACTATTAATGTGGCTACTGGGCCCCAAACTATGAAGGATAAAGGACAAGACCAGACTTCTATACCTTTGACATATCCATTATTCACCAAGACCTCTCAACCAACACAACCCAAGATTTCTATCTTGGACATGTCTCTACCATCATCACTGGGGGAAATTCCTCCTAACCTCTCTAGTCCACTTGACACTTGGTATAAGTGACTTGTGGACTATTTGAAATACTCTATCATTCCTACCAACCTCTCTAAAAATGGATGATGAGATTTTATCAAATGTACTGCTTGATACACCATGCTAGGTGTTCTTCTCTACAAATGAGGTCTTAACGACCTCCTCATTCAATGTCTAACAACCACTAAGACTTCCCATGTCATCAAACAAGCCCATGATAGGATTTGTGGGGGACACCTTGGTGGTAACTCGGTTGCCAAGTGCATCCTTTTCCTGGGCTATTATTGGCCCACTATCAACCAAGACTACAACAACTATGTTTGGCATTGCACCAAATGCAAACAACATACTAACCAACTTCATGACCAACATCGACCAAAACATGCCTAAAACAATGACCAACATGTGACCAATTTGGAATAAAGCAAATGGGCCAAGTTTACTCCTAATTGACTCGGATCTTACATCATAACACAAGCATGGATCAAGTACTTATCATCTATCTTCTTTCAAAGGCCGGCTAGAACCTGAGCCCCTTAATGCCTTACATCCTCAACCAGTCTACTATTAGTCAAGTAATCATTCACTTGGAATTTAACTTGAGCTCATCCCTTGAGCAACCCCCATCATCATCATGCCTATTTCTTTTAACCCTTTTTCCCTACATTAGTCAACCCTTTTTTCAAGCATGAATGCTTTGTCCTAATAAAAGGGAGACCCCTAAACCTCTATAGTCAAGTCCATGACTAAAAATTTAGTCAGAAACAAAACATATAAAATTGGGATGCCTGTTCAAAAGGTCATAAACTATAAATGTAGACTACTCCCTTGAAAGACAGCTACATCATTTTTGTAATTACTAGACTACTCCCTTAAAGGACAGCTAAACATCAAAACATATAAAGCAGAGTATAGACCACTCCCTCGAAGGATGGCTATGCCTAAATTTTGCTACATACACAGCAAAACCTGACCACACAACACAAAAAAAACATCCCCAAGTGGACTTCTCGCATTGATCAGTCTATCAAAAAAAAAAAGACTGACAAACTATTAAGTCATGGACTTGCCTATAGGCATTCTCAAGGTCACCTATAAAAGGGGCAAAGTTGTTCCTTCAAAAAAGGGTTACCCCATCCTCACATATAACATAATCAAACCTATCACCCCAACATACTCAAGGGATTTTGAGCTCACTTAACATCAAGTGATTTGAATACTTCTCTAACACAACCAATGGTCAACGACGTAATGCATGAATGGGGATTTTATTTGCAAAAACCTTATCTATGCTATTATTATGGTCCTTATTAATGAAAGAGAAACATGCCTTTCACTTCTTATACATCTTCATCATACAACCAAACCAAACCAAAACATTTTCAGACCACTAACATGACATAGTCCATTTCACACTAGTTTCTATGGAAAACAATACACATGGAAACTATTGACCAACACAATTTATGTCAAGCATAAACCATTACTTGCTGAAGCATAAATATACTCAATTCATTTTTAACATACACCATTACCAATATGGAAAATTGCTAGGGATGAAAGATCACATAACCAATGTTATAGAATACACCTCCACATAATATGGAAAAGGTTGTAACATCATCATACATTCATCATTACAAGCATGTACCATCACACATATGGGAAATGTTACAACCACTAACCTGACCAAAACAATCATTAACCACTTTGACTCTTCTTCAGAGCTACATTGGCTTGAGGCTCTTAAAATAGGAGCTATGTAGGCAACACTCAGTCTTTTAGGGTTAGCTCAGCCCTCTGCCTGATCATCTCCCTAATGACGTCGGCCATTCATTCATTCATCTACCTAATGGATGAACCATTTTAACCTAGTCAACAATCATGACCCAAAAACCAGCCCTAACACTATAGACATCATATTTGACCTCTCATGGGGCACATTAGAGATCACACACATCTCCCTGACCACACCAAACACTCTTGAGATCACTTATATCTCTAATCGACTTGACCGATGACTTTGGAGATCGTGACTATCTCCTCTGAGCACGACCATTTTTGAGACAACTCTACCTTGGTTGTTTTGATTGCATGTATGCTACCTCATGAATAGTTAGAAAAATTGTATGCACATCATATTATGACCCCCACAAGTATTGGATCGCACCCAAGTTGATCCCCACTACTTGTGACATTTTCATGTTTTCTAGGAGCGCTTCCTAAGCCCAAGATACTTGGAACATGATGACCATTGGAGCTACATCTTTGATCATTTAACCCAATCAGCTATGACTAAATGCTGGGGACCAATTACTTTGATTTTAGCACTCCTCAACCTTGACTATGACAATTTGACCTAACTATCATGTGAAGTGGTATGCACGCAATCACAACTATTGTAGCATTCACACTCATACTTCACCATACCCATTCACTGCCTATCAAATTGGCACTGATATTAGGTTCCCTTCCCTCGACTCCTGCTTTGAGGGGGAATACCTCATCCCATACTTGGGACAACTTACTCCTATTTTTGTCTTGTAGTTCGTCAAGAACAACCAACAAGATAAAAAGGGGCAAATGTAGACACCAAAATTGTGTTTACTCCTTGGTCAACTCCCCCTTGGTCCCTTACACACTTTATTAATTTAAAATAAATTACTTATTTTAAATTAAAAACATCACCCTTGACATCACCCATGACATCTCACCTAGGACACCTCGCCTTGGACACCTCACCCCTAAGACCATTTCCTACCCCATGACTCACCCTATGACTAAGTCATCCCAATCCTAACTAACTAAGACTTATTCTCACTCCCTATTTATTCCCTAACTAACCCTTGTGCTTATTAACCCCGTCATTTGACTATTCCCCAACTAACAAGTGCACTTGGCGGATGGAGAATGGGCTTCTTAGCCCATTTACTCATTCTCCAGCTACTAACATCGATCAACTGTCAGCCGATGCTGATAGGATAACCAATGTTAGTTACATAAACTGACATCTAACATTGAGTTAGGGTCCCCCAAAAACTCTTAGACAGACTCTCTCTTAGACTCTTAGATCGACTTCTCTCTGGCTACCTAATCTGGAATTGAATCTCTCTCTCTCTCTCCACTAGGACTCTGAGACATCAACGCATAGAACATCAGACTTTGACTAATGCTCCCTTGGCCATAGAGACTCTACGTAAGTGACTCCAAATTAAATTGGAATATTGCATGAGGTCTTCAGCATCAAGCCACAATAGGTACAAGTGTTCAACACCTTGGTTCTTCATCTCACCAGAGCTAAGTATTTCTTATGCCCTTTCATTTTAATAATTTAGAAAGCATTAGTAATTAATTTCTATTTACTATTTCTAAATACTACCATCGACCAGACCTGACCTTCAACCCGACCTAAATTTCTACCTGGAAAGGCTGAAAAGCCTTCCTCCTATTCTTATCCATTTACATACCAACCCTTTGCCTTTGCCCTCTCTCAGACCCTATTTACTATCTTACAACCCTCCACAAACCCAGACTCCTTCCATACCCCTCTGTCAACCACAAACATGTCCAAAACCCATCCAAGGCCATTGCCCTGACCAACAACAACCATTTCCCCTACTGATGTTGGCAGCCTAACTGACATTGGCAACATTGACCAACTGATGATGACAGACTAACCGACATCAGTGACTGTGGAAGACTTACAACAAAATACATGTACACATTATCTATTTCTTTTTCTTTAAGTCTTCCATTATTTCTCTTTATCTAACATTCTTTTTATCAACTAGTGAATTGTCATCCCTTAAGGAAGTCTTTGCACTTATGGGACTGAGCTTTGCTTGGTAGTCCACCATATATCTATTTAACATTTTTCTGTGTTTGAGTCTCTTTCTTCTATAGGTGTCATCCTCTATAGCCAAAGAGGAGCTCCTTTCAACATCTAGATATGGTGCACAACTTCATCTGGGTACATACAAACCCCTGACCATTACCTTTAGTTTCTTTCTATCTTCTGAATGTGAAAGAAAAAATGAGTTAGAAACAATTTCATCTAATTTGTGATAATTTGACAAAATGGTTGGCACAATCTATAGAAACATGAGGCACTAAACTGTATAAAGTAATCATGTCAACCTATGAACTCATGAAGTTATGGAGTTTCACACAAAAAATTTCATTTCTATAAATCCTCAGTAATTGTTGCCTACAAATTTCAATAAAATCTAGTCTAAACCCTAATTTGATTTAAAGAAATAGAGTTGTCTATAAATCTGAGTAGAAATGGGATAAAAAATGAGATCAAAGCCAAAAAATACAATAAAGTTTCTCAAAGACAAAGATTTTGTGTTAGTGTTTAGAGTAAATGGTTGGCTACCTTTCACTAAAAATTTTTAGGGTTTCCATGAAATAATGGTAAGATAATTCATCACTAGTCTCACCCTTGATTTTTTAGTTGTTAAAGGCATTTTTATTCCTATTTCAACTCAAATTATAATTCAAATCATACAAGTTCCAGAAGAGGGGATGAGAGAGATAGGTAGAATTCCATTTAGTGATTTAATTATTTAGTTTAATGGTAATGAGCAGGCTATGACTTTGTGTCTAATATATTCCAAGATAAAATCAAAATGGATTCATAGAAAATCACTTCTTGAACCCTAGAAATCTGTATCCAAGTGGGTACTCAAGTATATTATTTATGAGGGGCAAAATAGTCTTTTAGGAGGAGAAGCCATGAAAATATTAATACACTTTAAGTACGGGAGGAAAAACCCTCATTACAATATTAACCTCCCATCCTTCTTATATGGTGCCCTTTAAATTATGACTGAAAATCCTAATGCTACTCTTAGGCACCATGGCCTTATTCACCTAGTTATCCAACATCACTTCCTTTAGCAAGGACAAGAGGTCTGACAGGAATTTAAGAATAATGTAACACAAAAAATTCCAAATCTTCTTGCATAAGAAACCTCAATTTTACCATAAGAATATTCATCTCCACCTACTACATCAGTTGAGAAAATAACTCCAAAGAAGAATCATAAGGTCTCAAATCCCTGTAGTTTCAAAGTCCCTATAAGAACCTCTAAAATCTATAGTACAACCAATTCCCTTGTTATGAAGAAGAAAATTGAAATGAAAGGTTGATTCATAACTTAAGAAGATAGAGGTTTTGATGGTTGAAAAGGAAAGACAACCAAGTGTAGCTCAAAGAGTGACCAAAAGAAGGAGAAGGTTAATTCTAATAGATGAAGATGAACAAGAGGTTGTAGACATTATAGATAGTCTTAAAAAGGTATATCATTCCCCCATACATCAAAGTATCCCTAAAAATATAGATGTCGAAGAAACTCCTTTCAAAAGGAACTCTCTAATCATAATAGCAGAGCCAATTCTAGGAGAAGAGCCAATCATGGCAGAGGAATCAAGTATGGCAGAATAACCACATGTTTTAGTTGAAATTGCAATGACTAAAGGAAAAACTATATGCACAAATGAAAAAGGAGAGTCATATAATATAAATGATCTTGTTATGTAGTTAACCTTAAAGCTTTCTCAAGCTCAAGCTCTAGAGAAATAATAAACAATTGGCATTGCTGACCTGATCAGTCAATTGCAGAATAAGGATCATCTCATCTCATTATTAGTGAAAAAATTGGACACAACATCTACCAATCATGCAACAGAAGTTCATAAATTAGAAGAAATAATAAATAAAAATGAAAGTGAACATATAGACCTCTGGATATATGTAGAAATTTTGAAGAATAATATGAGATTATAGAGTTTGGTAAACTCTTCCAAAGCCCATTCTAATGTTGTACCTTCTCCTCCTAAGGTATTTGTTGACCAAATTCATCAAACAAGTTGTCCAGGTATTCCTACTTTGTAAATGCTAAATCAAATTGAAAAAGAATATTGCATACTCAAATATTAAAAAAATTGCAACTTATTTAAACAAAATATTGGAAAATGAAAAGAAAGAATTAGAATCTGAGGTCCAAGATTTAGAAGAAAATTTGTATGATGCATGGAAATTAGGGGAATGTCTTTTAGCATGTAATAATCCTTCTCCTGCATATAGTTTGTTTTTATTTGAACAATTTTATAGATGGCAGCTTTTGAAGATCTCTTATCATCTTCCTTACAAGATTTTATAGCCAACCACATTTCTAGAAGTTTTCTATAGTGCTGAACCTAATTAGTAGGATTTGCTTTGTGAGTTTTATTTGCATGATTTGATCATAGGAGACCATGAACACAATAATTTCTTGATATACCTTCATGTAGGATAATTTCAACTAAGGGCATTGCATTCTACATTCAAAAATCAACTAACATGGAAAAGCAAATTTGAGGAGTATACAAATCATGCTAAGACTATAGGATTGTGTATCAAACCAACCTCTCTTATCCCCAGATTGATCAAAAAGAATTTTAACTATGCTTGTTTAAGTGATGAAGTTAAAACTCATTATTTACAATATTTATATGATTGTGTTGTTTCCTTTGACTTGTTTTCAAGATAGTGTTTTGATTCAGTGGTGACTACAAGTGTGAAAAGGTGGGACCAACTTCCAGTGCCTCTTAAAAGATGAGAGGTCATGTCTCTGAATAAATTAAGATGGAGTATGAGGAGAGCTACCTCAATTTTGTAAATCTTAATAGAGGTAATAAACTCTAGGGGAGAAAAGAAATGGATTTTCATGAGATATAGACCCCCTTTGTTGATCATACCTATTCTAGGATGGAAGATCTAAACTCCACAATCAGAGGAGCAATTTAATACATGGAAACAAATGATTCAAGAACATCAAGGGTTTACAAGTAATTTAGACAAGTATATAATAGATGAATATGATGAATATGATTTGAGTTAGTGTTTGAAAAGTAGATGCAAGAGCTATGAATGCAAATGAATGTTTGTAATGGGACTTGAAAAAGGTAAAGCCTGGGGAAGATGATGAGCTTAGAATATGTCTCATTATTCATATGTTATTTCATTTAATTAATCTCTCTAATTATATTATCTTATGAAAATCATAGATTGTTAGATAGCTATTACATGGAAAATAGATATTTGTCTTATTTATATTGAACCAAAGACTAAGCCTTTACTTTGTCATTAATGTCTAATACATAGCATGTTGTAGTAATGTTTGTTGTGAAGAATGATCAAGAAGAAGACACAAGGGATGTATAATGAAATTTCAATTTTGATCTTCATCCAGCAGAACTATGAACTCACATAGAAGGAATCTACCTACTTTGTAGGCTTATTTCTATGGAATCCATAGGCTTATTTCTATAGATTCCATAGGGTCAATTCCATGGATTTTGTAAAGACAAAGCTATAAATGGGGAAGCTGGTGGTTAGATAAGATGAGAGAGAATCATTCTATCTAGAGTCAAATGAGGAAAATACTTGCCTACTATTTTGTAGGATTTGCTTTTGATAAAGTTGTATATATTTGGATTTTAGGACTATTTTAGGATAGTATATCTATTTCATCAAAATAATTGGATCTCTTGGAAATATAATCTCATATCTTTGCATGAGTGGATCAACCAAGGAATCCTATCTCTTTGCATCTTATTTTGAGTAGACTATATTAGTATAAAATGTAAGACTTTTATTATTCAAAAAGGAAATAGATGAAAGATACGTACAAGCACATTATAGGTTTTAGATAGATTGTAATCATTTTAATTTTATGAATTATCACTTTAGTTTCTAGCATTGATTAATCTTTGTTCTTGAGTCTAAAAGGAGCAAAGGCCCACTCTCTTTATAACCAAGAATTATGTATGGTATTTATGTTATGTTATATTAACTCTTTTTTATAACTAATTAGAATCTTGCTAATGTTTGCATTCATTCATAAAACATCAAAATAAATTCATAGTTTAAAAGGTATTTCCTTATTCCAAAGTCATTTACTTTCTAAACAAAGTGTGTTTTATTTTATAGAAAATGTGTGAAGTAAATTTCCTTTTTAAGTTAAACATCTCCATTTCCACTCAAGCATAAATAGGAGTGTGATTTTACTTTCAAGAAAAAGAGTGCATTCATTTAATTAAATGGTTACATCTTTTCCTTTTCAAAAAAATATTGAATCAAGTAGTTTAAGACACATTTATTTTATTAGTCAAAGTTAAAATAGGACCATCAAACACCCCCACAAGTAAACTTATAGATCTACCATCCTACACCTTATTGCAGACAGCTTTGGATATCAGCCCTATTTGATAAGACATAAATTGAGTATTGACTAAATGAGGAGTTGAATGACATTTGTCAATAAATAGGATCATATAGAGAGAGGATGCAACCACCAATATGAATGGTTGTGGGAAAGATATGATTATGGTAGGTCCTGGTAGTGGAGAGAGTTTTGCATCTAGATACAATGATGTAGATGACATAGGCATAGGTATAGGTAGTGTACCTATAGGGACAAGTAGAGGGAGTAATATCTTGGAAAAACTCTTTATAGAATACTATTCAAAGGAGTCAAGCCAAGGTTTTGGTGGGTAGTGTGGCTAGGCCATGAGATAGACAAGATGGATCCTAGCGATAGAGCTAGAGCATTATATATGTTTGTACTTATTTTATCACAAACTCATTACATATATATATATATATATATATATATATATATATATATATATATATATATATATATATATGATGTATCATTTTGGCATATTGATTTTGATTGTGTATGTTTTCATTATTATGGTTGTGGATGCTTTGGATATATTTATTTCTCTAACATGTATTTATTTGTTATTGTATATGCTATAGGAAATATATGAGATGTGGTTTCTTTTCTAGCATTATGTAGAACACATGCATGGGTAAAAGGAAATAGGAAAAAAGGACTTGGTAAAATATAATCAATCAAAAATGTATGACACACAATTTCAAGTTAGAAAATGTGTAATAACAAAAAAAATGAATAAGTATAAAGAACCAAAGGATGGTAAAACAAGATGGTAAAAAAAAGGAATTTGTTTTTAAACCAAAGTTAAATATTTTTGCACCAAATTAAAACAAGTAAAATCATATTAAATCACATTGGGAAGTATGAAAATAATGTAATAAAATGGAAGGTATGTAAAAGGGCATAAATGGTATAAAATCAAATTTAATTAAGTCGATCAATTATACTAAATCACATTGGGAAGTATAAGAGAAATAAAATTGGTGAAAGATTGGTCTTAAATTTATCACACTAATTCAAGCTGGGAAGTATGAAAAATTCAAGAAATGGTTGTATTCTTACATGCACTCAAAAAATAAGAAGATAAAAGTGGAAGAGAAATGAAGTAAGCATAAAACACACTAAATCAAGTTGGGAAGCATGTTAATGACATGTAACTTTATAATCAATCACATCCTATCTCATATTTAAAATATTCAATTTTATTTGTCACTTATATTATTGGAAAATTTTGTGAAGAATGTTGGGTCCTATCTATAGTATTATAAAGCAACTCATAAATAGAACACCACTAGGATGGAATAAATATGAAAAATTAGGTAAAAAAGGATGTGGGTAATAGGAAGGAAAAAGGTGGTAATTTATGAGGAACATTAGGTCTTATCCATGGTCTTACAAGGCAACTCACAAATAAAATCCTAAGTGAAGTGATCAATAGACAAAATAATATTAAGAAGAACTATGAGGGATATAGGGAATGAAAAATGGAGTGTAAAAAACATAACATAGGCATATTATGAGAAGACATTAGGAGATAAGAGGCATATTAAGGACATGAAAAGACACTAAGTGACTAGTGACCATCATCATGCAAAGGAAACATATTCACTATAGACACAAATATTTGTAGGCATATAAAGATGCTACTAAGATCAACTCATAAAGGTATATTGGTAGAAGAAAAGGTAAAATGGACCTGCCTTCCCATGATGTGTTCTCTATTCCTTAGGACCCCTTACAAAGCTATTGATCTACTATGAAGATTAGGTATTGATGTGAGAAAGTAGGTAGAACTAAAATATTTTTTTATTCTCATTTTCTAATATACTATCCTACCACACCCCAAAGGACCTTAGCTATATTTTGAGGCCAATTATGGAGTTTGAGCTTTGAATACAAGAAGGAGATGTGGTTTGAATCATGTCTTTTAGTGTGATTTGAATTTGAAAAATATTTCTACCTTTTATATCATTGCCTTTTATAAAAGAATTTGGATTTTAACATTATATGGACTTTTAAGATTCCTCCTACATATAGATTTGGAATTACCAATCATGAGAGATGTAGTGATACACATGAATGAGCTTTAGGCTAAGGCTAAATGAAGCTAAGTAACCAAAGATAAAGACTGACTAGGACACTTAGGCGATCATGTGATCTCAAGTCTCAACTATGTATATCCTTAGTTTATGAAAAAGGAAGAAGGAAAAAATGATATCCAAAGGCGGATTGGTGAAAGGAAATTATAATGAGATAGATTGTTGGATAACTTATCACATGGTAAAAGGAGACAAAGACCAAAGGGAACAAGGTTTATATAACAAAGTCACAATGAAAATTAACTATGAAATATAGAGATAAGAAAATAAAAAATTAGGAAATGGTTGTTTTAGAGAATGTGTGGGAGTAGGCTCTATGGAATATTTAGGAATCACTAGTGGAGAAGGATATACATGTGAGGGAAGGTCCGTAGGTGAAGGAATCATGGGTAGAGGTATAAAAGATGATGAAAGGACTACAAGATGGGATGGAACCACTAGAGGTGGAGCCATGGGATAGAAAAAATAATCCGTCTTATGGGGATGACCTATGAGAAGAATGAAATAAGATCTAGGAGTAACAATAAGGTGATATTTAAGGTGTTATTAAAGGATGTAGCAATGATTAGTGTGATGGGTGCCACATTAGTGCCAAAAATAATGCACCTCACCATAGTTAGGTATATATTTAGGTATAAACTTTAGGGGAGGCATGGTTTGGTTTTAAGAAGGAGAGGAAGGATGCAAATTATCAATATATTGTCACAACTTATGACAATGGATAGAAGAATGACTATCCATCCCATGGAAGCAATAGACATGCTTGTGAGTGGCCTTATGATAATCACTCATAGAAGGAGGTGTGATAGGAGTTGAGTAATCTAGAGAAGACTCACCATCCCATTTGGTGGTAAATGGACCCATTTGAGGCAAGGGAAGTAAACCATCACCAAGGGAAGGTGGTGGTGGATAATGAATGGAACTAGGCTCAACAAAATAAGTAATGGGATGAAAAAAAAGGGTGGGCTTAGTGAGAGGAGGAGAAGGAATAGGGTCAACTATATTAGGAATTGAAATGGACTCTAATAATGTATCTAATAAGGAAGGATAAAAATATATATAAGGTCTAATAAGTGTTTTATTAATCTTAGGAGTGAACCAACTATAGTGATTAGGGGAAAAATGGTAAGGCCCGATCATAGTATGATATATGAGCATACTCATATGAGGCTCCTCATAAACTAGAGGTGTTGGCACCATCTTTACTCTATGATAAAGAGGAAAAATACTAAAATTAGAAACTATAAATGAAGGAAAATAGGAAGATATGTAAAAGGACTCAAGTAAATAAGAATGATAATGGACAATCTTGACTTCATGGGCCTATACAAGGTTGCCTAAGAATAGATCATCTAGGGAATAACCATCATCATAATATGGGGTATGAAGATCAATGACATAAGTAGGGATGACCTTATCATCCAAGGAAGTGTGGTGAAAATAATGCCAAGTATTTGTTAAGATTATGAGAATATCATCATAAGGAGGATTATGAAATAAGGCTACACAGAAGTAAGGAGCTACAAGATGAGGTGAGGTGAGAGATTATAAGTTTTAATATTTAGGTTAATCTCATCAATATCATAATAATTGGAATATAAGAGGTTAGTGGGAATGTTCCTAATGAGTTTGGGATACCTATTATAACCTCAAGTTGAATTAATGGCAAAAATTAAGATGATGAGACTCATGGAATGAAATGTTGGGAAAAGGTTCAAGAGTAGGAATCTTGAATACACCATGGTATTGGAATTGTTCAAAATTACAAGGGTTAATGTCACCCTAAATATTATAAAAGGATCCATTATGAGGGAATTTAATGCATTGGGAGGTAGAAAAAGTAATGGCTCTCATATGGTCAGTCCACAACCTACCAAGCAAGATGTTATAATAAATGGGAAAGTTAAATATCATCACCTTCACATGAATGGTGACATGTGGGATAACTATTGGGATAAGTAAAGATGCATAGGATATTATTCTAATATTCATAAATTATGTATGAAATTTTTGGTTATATGTATTTTGTCTTATCCTCCACAAGTTGGAAAGGAATATAAGATGAACAATCTCCTCTCTTTAGAACCAATGTATGAGAAGAATATGAATAGTCAAGAACTGTAATGACTATATATGTATGTTTATATGATGAAGATGATGAACCTTTTTTTGAGATCAATATATACTTTTTGGTTATGGTTACCTATCATATTTATTATGTTATTCTTTTTTCAATTATCATGTTTAATGTTTGGTTTAATTTTATCTATAAGTTATCCAAATTATCTACATAGCTTAAGAAAACTCTTTTTAATCTTAGTTCCTATCTATCATACTAAAATTTATCTCTATCATGTCTATATTAGTTATGAATTCTGTGTACCATCCTATAAAATATAAAAAAACTTAGCTATCCTCATCCTTATCATGTTATATTATATCAAGAACCTTTGCTAATAATGGTGTGGTGAGCATGGAAATACTCCTTCTAGAGGAAACTATGCTAAGATGGTTATCAATATAGTGAGACATTGAAACATGGTTAGACCAAAAAGTATGGTACTTCACAAAAGAAGAATCTAAAAGGACTGGTCTTACCATAAGTGAAATCATTCAAGAGCATATCTATAGATAAATATATGAAATTTTTTGGTGCATGTTGTTTGAAATAATAACTAATTGGTCGACAAGATTGGAATACTACTACTTCAATCCTAAAACAAAATAAACTATTACCTAGACTGAAGAAAAGATATACTAGTTATTGAGACTAGAAATTGATTAGATGTGATCAATAGACTACTGGGTCACCACCACCATAGATGGATATGTCATTGAGTTTGTAGTGAAAGTATATACAATTTTCAAATCTATATAGGACCATTTTGTCTAAGCAATAAAAGGAGAATTTTTAGAATGACTACCTCTATTGTTGAAGATTTTGGTTTTGGATAAGGCCATAATGCCTACTCTAGCCAATATGGTGTAGTTGCTTCAAGCATATGGGTATGTGTATATATGATGGTGAATGATGGATAGATGAGTAACTAGATCTTGAAACTAAATATATAATGGAGATGAAAAGAAAGAAGAATAAAATAAAACTTTGGATTTATAATGATAACTATGATAATAGAATATATGAAATAAATAAAAAAATGCCCAAGTAGGTGTGAGTGGAAGTAAAAGTAATAGTAGATTAGATGATGAATTAGTGAACATATGTGATGATAAAGATGATGAGAAAATGATGAAGAAAGAGGACAATGGTGGATGCCAATAGATATAATGAGAGGAATAATAATTAGATGAAGATGAGATTGTGAAAATGAAGATGAGAGTAGTTTAGGAGTAGAGCAAATAGAAGATAGAAGTAGTGTACAACTAAAAGAAAGGGTAATATTAGAAGAAGAAGAATTATGTAGAGAAATAGAAATTATTCATAGTTTAATTACATGTTCAAGTGAAATATAAGAATTCATTAAAAATAATTATTCACCAGAAGTGTACACATCCCCATAGCCCAATATTTTATATTCTAGTAGAAGTTTTCAACCTACGAGCATGAGGATAAGAATTTGGAAAGACCATTTTTCTATCAAGTAAACTGGTGGGGTATGGAAATTCACACAAAATACATTAAGAATTATTTGAAGTCCATAATATTAGTTGAAGTTGAACAAAAACAAGAAGGAAACACAATCAAACAAAATGAGCATGATAATTCTTTTGGTGTGTAGAGTAGTACAAAAGTAAGATCACTTAAAACATAGATTAATCCAATATTAGATATATAGAAGATTCATTTCATACCATTCTATATGTGTAATCAAATAGGATGATTATTAAACTTAGCCATATATGATGGATCCATAGACCTTGAATAATACTTGTTAACTTGCAAAAAGAAATGGCAAGTTAAGGGCATCATTGATGAAAATTTACAAAAGTGAAAATTAGTAGGGGCTCTAACTGGGAGAGCACTAGAGTTAATATACAAAATATAAATTTAGCAAGTAAGATTAAAATATGTTTAGGATTGACTCATCTTAGAATTCAAGATTAATAAATGCATGAGTTAGACAATACAAGATCTGAAGGAAATAATGCAAAAGTATGGAGAGTCAGTATGTGACTATTATCATAGATTTTTGGATGTAATGAATAAGATATAATTTGCTTTGATATATAAAGATAAAGCAACATGATTCACTTAAGGGATATGAAATAGGATTTAGTTTACCAATGTAAAATCCCAAAATGAGACAAAATTAGATGCCAAAGCTATTGCACTATATGTAGAATAGATTAAAGATAATGGAAAAGCCCCTTTTGTTAATTCTAAAATTAAAAACACACTACATGCTTTCATGAAAATAATGGAACAATACCATGAGTCAGATAAGCCTAAATTAAATATATAGTGCATAGAGTGTAAAAAAGGAAATGACCAAAATGATTGTCTTAAAGTAAAGATAGAATACTATGAACTTTATTGAGTAGTAGGGCATGCCATGACACAATTCCATATTTTTTAGTAATATATCAAGAACCCACAAAATCTATATTGTAATTTCTACAAGTACGCTAACCATGATGAGAGGAAATAAAAATATTTATAGGAGTTTAAAGAGGGAATATCCAAAAACGTATTGCCATTGTAGCACAACAAATATCCTCAATGAAACATGCAAGCCCTGGCTTAGAAACTGATAAGAGTTGTGCAACCCAAACAAGTCCAAAATGGATTCTAGTTTCACCACATTATTAGCCTCATGGTTTGGTTAGATGGAATCCTTCTTTGCCAAGTTGGACCCCTCTATCCCATCATTACTAGTATGTAGGACCTTAAAGCTCACCCATAACACAAAAATAAAAAAATTAATTTGACCTCTCCATCTATGCAATAATAATTCAACATGGGGTATAACAATTGATAGTATCAACATTGGAACTCTGTGCAATAATATGGAGGATATCAGGGGAATATTAGACTAATACAGGAGGTCAAGGTGGTTATAGAGGAGGATACCAAGGTGGTAGAGGTAATAACAATCAAAGGCCTCCTCTGTAATGTTGTCTATATGGGGAATAAAATCTTGTCCAACATAATTGTCTGATGAACCCATAATATCAGTCATATTATGCATACTATAGAGTCTCTGATCAACATGACATAAAATATTGTCCTATTTTAGAGAAGTAGAAAACACATGATATTATCTAAAATGTAAATATGGTAAGTGTAAAGCCTAAATAAAATGCATTTATGAATTATATGACATGACAAAAACATGCAAAAAAGGGTTAAATCCACATGAGATGCCTTAATATTAGGCATCAAAAATGTTAAATAGATAAATATTTACATCCATCTATGGAAAAAATCTTATGCATGAAGTTGCATAGTTATTGAAGAACATTCAGAATCAAGAAACTACTAATGGTGATGTTGTAGCAATCAATGCAAAGATGTATGGCCAAATTATGTGCATTATATGACAAGATGGAGTTGTCACTATGATCATAGATCTCCTATAACTTTTGAGTACTTTTCATAATGAAGACATATCATAGAACATCATGAATCTACTACATAATCTTTTGGAATGTGCACAACATGGTCAATAAAAGTTAAAAAAAACTAGTTTGATATGTTAAGATGAAGAAACCCTAGGATGTTGATGCATGGATTGATATTAAGGTTGCTATTTATGAGATTCCAAATATTTTCTTTGATTTTGGTAGCATAGTTAATATGATTCCTAGATCTACATGGGAAGCTATTAGATGACTAGCTCTCAACTACAAACCATTTACTCTGAGCTTAGCTAATTAAAAAAAATTAAGCCTATTAGAATATTGGAGGACATCAAGATTAAAGTCATAGACTTGTTTCTACAAGGGGACTTTGAGGTCATAGACATAAAGACTACAACACGACACTACCTTATGCTGATAGGAAAAAAAATGGGCACATGATGGACAAATGACTGCCAATAAAATTCACAACCATCTAAGGCACATAAAATTGATAAATTTGTCATCATTCCTCTCAACAAAGTGCACAAGATTTATATAATTCCATCTAAACCAAGACCCCCTATGTTCTAAAAGAAACTAGTTGGATGAAGGTTAGTATTGACGAGAATCTAAAAGCTATGAATGTAGTTAAATGTAACTTCTTATACCAACATGTAAAACCATAAGTACAATTGCTTCTCACTCAGAAACTCAATACATCATAATAGTGGAATCCCAAACCAATAACTACATAGCTAGTGGTAGATCAAATTGTCATTGAAGAATGTGCTTTTATGTCTATAAAATATCCCACTTAGTTAGAAGTTGATTTCCTATATCAAGCTAATGATCACATGCAAGACTACATAGAGATGACAAAGGAAGTAACTTTACCATGGTAAATAGATTTATCTATCAATGGTGATTTAGATACCCACCTCCTTAATTGGGCTTGAGATGATCATGAACTTCAACTAATGTAAATGGTCTTTGTGTACAAGTGATAATTGGTTGTGTACTATATAATAAAATACATCAATGATTTAATTTTACATTTATAAGTTCATGTTCCAACCATGAATTAGCATGTCAGTGCTTTAAATTATGATTTAAAGGGATTTGTTGCAACATGGTGGGAAACTCATTGCAATGACCAACTTGAATGGGATGATTCTTGTGAGCTCATGATCAGTATGTTTCAGCTACCAAAGTTCATCTATACTAGTTATCCATTCTTTCAAAAAAGTGAGTGCCCCAAAATATATGTACATAAGTGTGTTAAAGTCTAGAATGAGGAACATGTTGCAATAAAATACTAGGTCCACATCTTCCACTATACACTTGCTCTACTAATAGCAGCATGGTACATGCACTAAGAACATAAAAGGGAGACCAAGAAATGGGCACAAATGTAGGGTGATGTTATACAAACCTTTATGTTCAAAGATAGAAATCCACTAGTCCATAATGTATTGTAGAAACTTAAGTATTTTTTATGTCATGGGTGCATAGAAGAATTTACCACAACAACAAAATCTACTACACAAAAAAATTCAACCTCTAATATTAATGAGGCATTATAAAGGTAAAAATTTAATAATAAGGAAGAACAAGCTTTGACATAGCCATATCACCACATACAAGATGAGGTACAAGATAATGAAGATTACGATTTTGATGGTGACTTGGACATGAATGATTTATTTTAGCCTGAGTGAGCTGTAAAACCACTCAAGGACACTGGTACAACATTGACTGAGGAGGATAAGCTAGAAAACATCTAAATTCCTAAATATGAAGGGCAAAAGAGTATACAAGACTTTTTGGATGATGAAAAATTCAATATTTATCAACAACCTATGAAGAAGCATATCAGTAACATTGGAACCAAGGAGGTTCCAAAACTAGCAAGCATAGGTGATTAATAGATAGAAACTGAAATTTTGGAAGCTCTACAACTTCTAAGGCATTACCAAGACATCTTTCCCACTAAATTCTCAAATTTTCAAGGATTTGACCTATCTATTAATGAGATGCACAATCAATTGAAGGAGTGCACATAGCCAATCAAGAAGTGGCCATATAAGCTTAATTTAAATATGAAGCTAAAAGTAAAGGCTAAATTGGATAGAATGTAGGATGTAGGAATAATCTATCCAATAGAAAAAGATAATTGGGTAAGCTCCATGGTAGTTTAACCCAATAAAATAAGAGAAATATGAGTATGTGGGGACTAATGTATTTTTAATGATGCCTGCATAAATGATCTATTTCCAATACCTTTCTTAGATGAGGTTTTGGAGTTTCTCACAGGATACAAAGTATATTATTTTATGAATGGGTTTAGTGGAAATCATCAGATTCTAATTACAGAGGAGGATAGATCCAAAACAACATTTTTAATAAAATCAGGTCATTTTACATACAAGTTCATGCCCTTTGGCTTTAATAATGCACTTGTAGTGTTTTATCACGTAGTGGTTACAACATTCAAGGATTTCATTCATGACTTCCTAAAATTTTACCTTGAGAATTGGGTAGTATTATACTTATTCAAAGATAATTTTCCCAAGCTACTTTTAATGTTGGAATGATGCTAAGCCATATGCATTTCCTTGAATTTGAATAAATTATTATTTTTTACACCACTTGGAGTTTTAATCATACATGTAGTATGCAATGAAGGAATTCTGGTAGATCAGGGAAAAATTATAGTTGTACTAAGTATGCCTCCACCTATTAGTTCCACTAAAATGAATTCTTTTCTCAAACATATAGGCTACTACCAAAAATTTATCAAAGGCTACGTAGCTATTTCATCTCCACTATAAAATTCACTATGCAAAAATGTAAAATTTATCTAGACCTCAAAATGTCAAGGAAATTTTATTGAGCTGAAATAGTAACTATTTACTACACCTATACTGGTTTTTCTACATTGTAATAAGCCTTTCCACGTACATGTATTTGATGTTGTACTTATGCACATTTTGGTATAGTAAATTATTTTATAATTATGCATCTTGGAGATGGTACACTTGACCATCCTATCCACTTTACTAGTCAAAAATTGTCTGACATAGAGAAAAACTATACAACCACTGAGTGAGAAATAATAGCCATCATGTTCACACTTTATAAATTCTAACATTATTTTCTTGTAATACCATTTGAATTTTTTACTAACAATCAATCCCTACAATATCTGGTCAACAAAATGATGCCAGGAAGGCAAATCTTATGATGGTTGATGTTGTTTCAATAGTTTAAATTCTATATAAATGTCAAGCTAGGAAGGGAGAATGTAGGACCAAAACACCTCAACCATATCCCAAATGGTGAAGATCCAAAAGAACTACAAGAATACTCTCCTGATTCCCATCTTTCCCAAGTCTTTATGATTCCTAAAAAAATTGAAACCATTGGTAACTTCTTCAAGAAAGGAATCTTCCCTACACACTTTTAAGAGTGGGATAAAAAATAGTTTGTGACTAGATCACTATAATATACCATCATTAATGGACTTATATATCACTTAATAAAGGATGAAGTCTTGTACAGGGTTTTTCTCTAGCATGATTGACGTCAACTCTTAGAGGAATCTAATCAATGAGTCACATGAGGATATTTCATGGCATAGGATACAATTAGAAAGATTCTATGGAGTGGATTATGGTGGCCAAATTTATTCTAGGATGCACATAGAGTTATGAAACATTATGATGTTTACCAATGCATGGGTAAACTGTTCTATAAAAATGAGATTCCATTACATCCCCTATTAGCAAATAAACCTTTCAAACAATGGGGGACTCATTCTTTATACCAATCAACCCCCCAAGCTAGTGCAACAAATATAGATGCAACATTATTATGATATAATATTATACTAAGTGGGTTAAAGTTGTTACCACACCTATCTATGATGTCAAGGACATAATGAATTTCCTATATGAAAATATCATTACTAGGTTTAGATTCCATATAAAACTAGTTAGAGATAAAGGAATGCACTTTCTAAATAACCCCATCAAGTCCTTGACTAAAGAATTCATGATCTCCCATCATAAAATCACTGCCTATCATCTATAGGCTAATGTCCAAGCTGAAGCCTCAAATAAGATATTGGGTAAAATGCTTAAAAAAATTGTAATGTCAAGAGGGATGACTGGGAAGATCACATTCCTATGATCTTTTGTGAATATCAAACAAATTACAAAAGGGATATAGGATTTATGCCATTTTAATTGATGTATGGTCTAGAATTAGTCATGCCCAAGGAATATCTAGTACCTAACTTGCATTACCATGGTTATGTGACTTAGAGATTAAGAGTATCTTACTAATTAGATCCTGGATCCAAATCAAATAGATGAGTTTATATGTAGATAAATATGGACATAGGAAGTGCACAAGCAAATCTAGAAAGCTTGACATAATAAGAACTTATGCCAAAAATAACTTCACAAAGATCAACTAATTTTACTATATGATAGTTAGTTCAGAGCATTCCTACGTAAGCTACAAATAAGATGGAATGGGGCCTACATTATACATGATATAACATAATAAGAAACCATGGTTTTAATGGATATTTAGGGAACTATCTTACTAGGGTGGGTAAATGGTTGTAGGCTTAAGCTCTATTGCTAATAGTCTATTGATCTCATTCTACAAGTTGAGTGGGTGTTGAGTAATACCATGTAGTTTAGGATTTCTCTATTTTGCAATTTTTTATGTGTATGTTTGTTTTATATTTTTTTATTTTTATATGATCTCAACAATAATATTTGTGAAGTAAAAATAAAAAGCATCATGTGTGCCAGATGTGTACAAAAGGATCCATGTGTACCATCAAAAAAGGCAAAGAGGAGCGACTAAAAAATATTAAGTCTAGGAAAGATATTGAAATGTCCCATAAGTAAGATATCCATTGGATAAAAATAATCTATCAGAAGTAAATGCAAGAGCCAAGGGTAAATTGATGTGATCTTCTACAATTTATGGTTAGTCAACATCAACTAATTGTACCCCTTGTATAGACACCAAAAAACATAATGGCGTAACTCCACATATATGCCAATGACTAACTACTTTAATAGATTGATCAAATGTAAATTTACCACATCCACCATTACATTCAAGATGACTAGACAGCTAAGCATGGCCTGGATGTGAAATCCAAGAGGTACCAAATCTATAAAGGCTAACTTTGAAAACTAAGTCACATTTCATCTTTATCATAGTTTTATGAGCTACAACTATCAATAACTAAACCATTTTCATTGCATAAAACATTAAAATTTCCTCTCACATATCCATGGATACCATACAACTAATCTGACCCCTATTTAAAAGATAAAAGGAAGTAATGGGTTCGACATGGCACTTTAACAAACCAAGTACAATGATCAAGAGTTATTTTAGTACCTCTGTGAAGTTGATCAAAAGCTCTATCAACCTAATCCTATTGACACCATTTAACCATTCTCTCTCTCACATAGATCCCCATTGATTTTAGAACATAGACATTGAGTGCCAGTCGTAGATGCTAAAATTTGGTGACTTAGGAGAGATAGTCTATGAATTTCTTAGGAGATATAATGAGGGCATAATCTATTTGGGGCCAGATGAGAATGTGGTAATCTATACACAAGCCATGACCTAAGGCTTGGGCATGCCTATATGTGGAGATTCACTACTACCTTACAAGACCAAAATGCCTCCCATCTTACAAGAAGTCTAGGGCCTATATGTGCAAAAAAATTAGGGGATTCCCATTGATGAAATCCCTAACCAACTAGTGCATCACTAGAAGCTTTTAAAAGATGACCAAGTCTACTAAGGAGATACCTAAGGGAGTTATGGACATCACTCATAAGATGATCCAATGGAATGAATAATTCAATTAGATTGAGTATTTCATCTAGGCATTGATCACAAACATCAAAAAGTGATACAGTACTTTAAGGCATACATTCTAGTATTAGTTTTTGATCTTTCTACTTTACTTCACATAGTGGAAATCACCTTAGGGAAAAGTACACCTACATATAAACTAGCTACTATAGTAGTTCTACAACATAATATGAATGTAGGAATGTGGATCCCTCACACATGAGGTGAAGCTCAAAGCTTGGTGGGAGTGTGCCTAAACCTCATTTCCACACACCCCAGAGTGACACATGATGTCCTATAGTACCTAGGTCAACATGCCAAAATTTGTCATGTCCCCTTTTTCATGGACATTAACAGACTTGATGATTAGCCTATTATGCAACCTTTGTAGGCTAATAGGATGGATAGAGGGTCATGATGGAGCTTGGCTTGACTTTGATTTATAGAATTTCTACATTTGGTTTTCATTCAAGTTATTTTAGACACATTGGGCCTGACCTCCTACTTTTTATGGATATTTGACATGCAGCGGAGTGCCTTTATTTTGGTATGGTCATGTGCGGAATCACTCCCTGGTTCACTAGCTTTGAATAGTTTGAGGATCTGACATGTATTGAGGGAGATATTAATATTTGATTGATTTAATCAAATATTAATTATTTAGCCTATTTTTATTAGAAACCCTAATTCTAATTTAAGAAACCCTAATTAGGGCAAGCATATCTTTTTGAGGGTATAAGGGTTTCTCATGGAGGCCATTATTGATTATGCATTGATTATTGATTATTGTTTTTGAATAATTCTTCTATGAAGACTAAGCCAAGGGTTCTAGGATTCCATTACAGTGGAGAATGTCAACTCTTCATTGTGTGTGATTCAGAGGTTGTGAAATATCAGCTAATCTATTTCCAAATTGAGAGATAGCTTCATACAGAAGTTATCACAGAGGTTTATAGATTTGAGAGGTAACTTCATACAGAAGTTGTCACAGAGCTTTCTAGGTATTTATTCTATTAGGTTTTTCATCTAATAAGTTATATAGATATATATCTTCTATATTAGAATCATATATTCTTGAGATCAGGTTGTTTAGCTATCAAGGGTTGAAAATAGACAGGTTGGTAGCCATACTAAGTCTGTATATGTCAGTACAAATCTACTCAGGCACTGACCTCAGTAGATAGAGATCCATAGAGACCGACATCGGCCATCCCAGTGACCGACACTGGTCGACTGAAGATTGACGTCGGTAGAGAAGGACCTACAGAGACCGACGTCAGCATTATATCGACCGATGTCAGTGACTGTGTGTTCGACACAACAAGCCGAGATGAGACTAAATTTAGGTTTCAATTCCAGACTTGCAAAAGATCAGGGTTTTAAGACCAAATTTTAATATTCTTTTATTTGTATGAGAGAAGACTGTAATTGTAATTATCTAAACAAGTGATAAGATATTTGATTTCTATTGAGAGATTATATTGTGATTTATTTATTCATATTTGAAATTATTTTGGCAAAAGTGTATCTTTGTTTAGAGCTATTTGTGTTTAGATATTCCCTACTAAAAGGGGATATTATAGTGGTATCAGAGCTTTTGCTTAGAAAAAGGAGCCCCTAAGTAAGGGACATTACAATGGTATCAGAGCTTTTGTGTAGAGAAAAGAGCCCCTAAGTAAGGGACATCATAGTGGTATCAGAGCCAAATTCCTGCCATCCTGTTGGGCACATCAGAGCTATGTCTTGCCATCCTGTTAGGTAGTTTGGGTAAATTGAATTAGAAAAGTATCTAGGATGTCTTCAAGTACTCAGAGACAGTGGGACTATGAGATGAAGAAGTTGAAACTAATTTTGAAGAGGTTAAATGAATCTCTTTCATATCCTACATCCAAAGACAAATCCACATGGTATATGACAGCGAAGGATGAGTGGGAGTTATTAACTCCACAAGCTCAAGGGAGGTTGTCTTATGATCACTTTGTTAAGCTAAGGAGAGAGCACTACAAATCACTTAGACAAGAGAGTAGCATGTCCCATGATTATTATGATTATTATGAGATAGGAGTTAGTGAAGATGAGGACTAGTACAATGCCTGCACTCAGAGTGTAGAGGTGTGCTAAGATGTTAGTGCACTGAGGGGTGATGATCTCTCAGCTATGGTAGTGATTGTAGAAGAGTCCAAAGATCTGATTATTACAAATGACACTTAGGAGGATGCAGTGGACAGTTTTGAGGATTCATTTTCCTCAGTAGTTTCTTTTAGTATGGAGGAGTTAGATAGTGATGCTACAATTGTTGATACTCTAGATGTTGATATGAGCTATGGAGTTGATTCATGGAGTATGGATGGTAGTATTACAAAGCTCATTGATTTTGAGTCTACTCTTTTGGGACATGCATCAGTGGAGGATTATAAGAGACAATCTAGCTAGTGCCATCATGTGTCTAGTTAGCTGAGAGTTAGTGAGTGAGACATTGTTACCACTTGCAAGCATTTCAATGATGCTTGTCAGTTGTTAGAAGTTTATGGATGGGGTTCTCCTACTAGCATTGAGTAGGGAAGCAGTTATTTATCCTTGACAAAAATCCACTCTTTATGGGAGGCTATCCAGATTCTGAGACATGACTATATGCAGTTGGTCACTGACAAAGATTATCTTATAGAGTGGGGTAGCACAGCGTATGATCATTATTGGCCAAGGAAGATAAGGTGAGTGAGCTTACTCAGTAGCTTGAGGTGACTTCTGAGATTCTTGAGAGTATGTAGTTGGCTTATGAGGAGTCACAATTTCATTTGGCTGAGATGACCATAGAGTTAGAGCATTTGTGGTCTTCACCAGTCCCAGACCCAGTTCATTTGTATATTGAGCTGGTTGGTGGTGAGTACATTCCTATAGTTATTGCTGAGGAGCATGTTGTTGATGCTGACATGCATGTTCAAGATTTGGGAGTACCTGATTTGGATGAGTTTGAGATACCAGTGGAGTCGAGTCTCCAGATTGATTATTCTCACACAGATGACAATGTGGTACAGTTGGTTGTGCCACCTTTATAGAGTGATCAATTGGGGTGTGTGGAGGAGTATGTTGATGCTTCCACATATAATTTTTACTGCACTGAATCATTCATGGAGTATTTTCTGGATAGTGTAGGTGTTCATCTAGACTCACATAAGATGATAGAAGGTTTTCTTGTCTGAGGTACTAGTGCTATTAGTAGATTGGGTGAGGAGATTTTAGTGACCCTTTCTACTATGTTACCTTACAGGGATGTTGAGGTGGGGTTCATTGAGCCGAGATTAGATCCATCCATTGAGTCCCA
The DNA here is from genome assembly GCA_037957365.1 of Torreya grandis. Lineage (NCBI taxonomy): Eukaryota > Viridiplantae > Streptophyta > Pinopsida > Cupressales > Taxaceae > Torreya > Torreya grandis. Next base: position 318,513 of record JARHVA010007997.1, on the reverse strand, counting down.
GTTTGGCAATAGTGAGCCAGTAGTAGAGTTTGGGGGTTCTTACCAGTATCATACGATGAGGTATGCTCCTTATTTTTCTTTACATCCAGAGATTAGTTTTGGTGTCAGTGACTCAGGTACCAATGATTGTCATATCCATAGTCTAGTTGGCTGTGGGTATCAATTAAATAAGGACTTGAATTTTGACAGAGTGGATTTTTTAGTTGGCTTGAGTTCCATAGAGTGGTTTCTTCTACCGGCATCTACAGTTGGTCTTCAGATGGTTGTTTGGGTGTCGAGTGTAGTTTTTCAGTTGCTGATTTTGATACTATTGATGCTGTTGATGTTGATGATTTATTTATAGGGGTTGATTAGTGACATGATGGATGTTACACAACTTTTTCCTTGGGATATAGGTGGATCGAGTGGTTCATTATTCTGAGATCACTTGGGGATAAGCAATTTTTGGAGGGGCGGATTGTCATGTCCCCTTTTTCATGGACATTGACAGACTTGATGATTAGCCTATTATACGACCTTTGTAGGCTAATAGGATGGATAGAGGGTCATGATGGAGCTTGGATTGACTTTGATTCATAGAATTTCTACATTTAGTTTTCATTCAAGTTATTTCAAACACATTGGGCCTAAGGTCCTACTTTTTAGGGATATTTGACATGTAGCAGAGCACCTTTATTTTGGTATGGTCATGTGTGGAATCACTCCCTGGTTCACCAGCTTCAAACGGTTCGAGGATCTGACAAGTATTGAGGGAGATATTAATATTTTATTGATTTAATCAAATATTAATTATTTAGCCTATTTTTAATAAGAAACCCTAATTCTAATTTAAGAAACCCTAATTAGGGCAAGCATATCTTTTTGAGGGTATAAGGGCTTCTCATGGAGGCCATTATTGATTATGCATTGATTATTGATTATTGATTATTGTTTTTGAAGAATTCTTCTATGAAGACTGAGCCAAGGATTCTACGATTCCATTGCAGTGGAGAATGTCAACTCTTCATTGTGTGTGATTCAGAGGCTATGAAATATCAACTGATCTATTGCCAAATTGAGAGATAGTTTCATACAAAAGTTATCACAGAGGTTTATAGATTTGAGAGGTAACTTCATACAGAAGTTGTCACAGAGCTTTCCATGTATTTATTCTATTAGGTTTTTGATCTAATAAGTTATATAGATATAGATCTTCTATATTAAAATCATATATTCTTGAGATCAGGTTGTTCAGCTATCAGGGGTTGAAAATAGACAGGTTAGCGGCCGTACTAAGTCCGTATAGGTCCATACAGATCTACTCAGGCACTGACCTTGGTAGATAGAGATCCACAGAGACTGACATCGGCCATCCCAGTGACCGATACCGGCCGACTGAAGACCGATGTCGACAAAGAAGGACCTACAAAGACCGACGTCGATAGTATATCGACCAACACCGGTGACTGTGTGTTCAACACAGTAGGCTGAGATGAGACTAAATTCAGGTTTCTGTTCCAGACTTGTAGAAGATTAGGGTTTTAAGACCAGATTTTAATATTCTTTTATTTGTATGAGAGGAGATTGTAATTGTAATTATCTAAACAAGTGATAAGATATTTGATTGCTATTGAGAGATTATATTGTGACTTATTTATTCATATTTGAAATTATTTTGGCAAAAGTGTATCTTTGTTCAGAGCTATTTGTGTTTAGATATTCCCTACTGAAAGGGGATATTATAGTGGTATCAGAGCTTTTGCTTAGAAAAAGGATCCCTTAAGTAAGGGACATTACAGTGGTATCAGAGCTTTTGTGTAGAAAAAAGAGCCCCTAAGTAAGGGACATTACAAAATTACTCCATTACCTAAGGGAGTCATCATCATAATTCATGAGCTATCACACTCACATTTCAAACTACTCCCCTTATTCATCATGATGGATATGGAGTAGGTTGAAATGGCATAAAAAAAGATGATGTAACTAGATGAAAAACCCATTTATAATATATATCACTAAGCATAGACATTCCTACTACATAACAACCAAAGTTAGCATCAATCTCATAGCAATAAAAAGGGAAGCATAAAATAGATTGACATTCGGTGTCCCCTCCCCAAAAGTGAACAACATGTAACATGATTACCTAGAAGGATGATCCAAAAGTGACACAAATAGACAACTCCTATGACATCTTAGAGATGGGTACTAATGTGTAAAAATTCTATTAGGTCATATTGGTAGAGATGGCCAAACACTATTATGAAAAGGAGGAGGAAAAAGAGTTATTTTTTTGGAAGGTGGTGTGCATAGTGAAATTCTAGAAGTAGGTTCCACCTAAGTTTTGGGTAGAACTCCAAACATACCCACCTTTCATAATTATAGAAATAATCAGAGAAGAGGTAGAGAAAATTTAGCATAGAATGGATTTATTTTAGTGTTTGACTACTCCAACACATGCACTTGACATCATCTTTGTACCTCTACCTAAGAGTCCACTAGAATAACTTATGCATAGGCATAGAACATGGTTTGAGGAAAGAGTCTCCCCTACGTTGGAATAATACACATTTGGTTGATCAACTATTATGTAGGAATCACAACCTACTCTTGAACCTTTTTCACCACCACCATGACACAAACTAGTCATAATTAGTATAAAGAAGAAAATAGGTTCCAAGTTCAAAGGTGTAACCAAAGGATTCCCCACTATCACCATAGGCATAGGAGGTTGAGGAAATTTCATAGGAGTAACCAAAAAAAGAGGAATAATATGCTACCAAGGAGAAAGTCATGCATGTAGTTGAATGTTAGTTCAAGAAGGAAGAAAAGAAGATAAAAAAAAGGAAGAACAATAATAATAAATATAGTAAGCAAAATAATTTGAGGCCTCACAAAAGGCCAAGGATGTAGAGGTAGACATACAAAAGGCCTAGGAGATGGCTGGGTAGGCCCAAGAAGTAGCTATCATAGCATAACAAGTACATGAGGAGAATGAGAACAAAGAAAAAGAAGCAGAAAAATAAAAATAAGATGTAGCAAACCATGCACAACATTAGGTAAAGGAAGCTACCAAGAAGAAGGAGGAACATGATGAAGTGTTATGGCAAAAATAAGAATAGTAATAAGCCCAAGTATAGGCCCAAGCTATGTAGGAATAAGAGAAGAGGAAGAAAAAAGAAGAATAGAGGAAGAAAGAAGAACAAGAGAAAAAACAAAAAGAATAAGAAGATGAAATACATAATAAAGAGAAAGAAGAAGATGAGATAAAGAAGAGAGTAAGAAGAATCATAAGAGAAAAATAAGAAAGAAGAGGAAGAGAATATTAAGAAAGAGGACAATAAAAGAGAATAAGAAGAAAAGAATAAGAAACAAGAATAAGAGGAGGAGAAAAAGGAGGAAGAAGACATGAAGAAGAAATAAGAAGAAGAGGTCAAAAGGAAGATGGATAAAGATGTTCTAAAATAAGATAAGATGATAGTAGAGGCTATAGTATAACAAAAATCACCATCCATAACTCAATTAGGATCCTAGATGCCACTAAAAAGTGTTTGGCTTTGGGATGTCCCTCCAATCACTACTCATCACACTCCCTTTTCAATTCCACTAGCTATTATGCCATGTCTTGACCTTGTAGCCTCAACAAGCACATTGGCCATGTACTTAGACATTTAGGAGGCTTCACTCAATTTCTCTTAATTAAATTTAAAGAAGAAATTGGAGGGTTTCATATGTTTCCAATAATCTATTACACAAAAGTCTATCTACCTAGAATAAGATTGAGATCAAACAAGGGAAAAGCATGTAGAGTTTAGGGGTTATCTTCAAGAAGTGTAAAATATGATCAAAGATACTTTCCCATACTTGGAATCTTAGGTAATTATGGACCAAGTGATGTTAGACTATAATAGGCTTAAGACCTTAGTATCAAAGCTTACAAAAGATTGCTGTGTAGTATAACAACTTCATTCAGTCAACATCTTGGGTCATAGTTTAAAGACTGATGACATTGCTTTAATGACTTTGCTAGAGGAAAATCAAACCATTATTAACATCACAACCCTCCAAGCCTATCAAATCATATGTAACCTACTAAATTGGAAATAATATCTTGATAATGCACTTACCAGCTCTAGTGCAAACTTACCATATTTACCTTGGCCATCACAACAATGCACAACTATACTACCTTGGTTGATGAAACTAGCATTGCCCTCCATCGATATTTAATGCCAAGGACAATGTGCATGACTAAATCCTTAGCTATCATCAAGAGCTAAGGCATAATACATTTTTAGGTCTTCAAGAAGAATGACACAAAAAATTTGGAGCAATTAAGCAAATAAATTCAACTAAAGGTCAAAAATACAAATTTAGAAATGAGTACCACTAAGGACTTACACCTAAAGGAACTCATTGGGTGTTACACAATAATATGCATATTGATTCATATGGTTATAGAAGTGATGATTTATTGGGATGCATTCAAATTTTACCTAGATCCATTTTATAGTGTGGTAGCTCTAATCCATAAAGTTCCTCTATATAAACCACCATCAGAGCTCCAACAATAACTTGTACAATGCATGACTACTGAGTTTAGAGCTTAATATATTAATGGCCAGCCTCCTTATTTATTAATTCCACCACTTTCTATTTTAGTACTGCATAATGCACAATTTTAAAAAAAATTGTAAATTTTTTAGCAAGTTTTTTGTATTGGGGATGATTAGTGAGACAATCAAGGCTAGGATGGTTAAAAACTCATAAAGGGTGGCCACTTAGTTACACCAACCTATTGAAAACTTGAAAGGGTGGTAGGTTGGTATGATACTTAGTTGAAAACCTAAAAAGGTGGATAAGTAGTGCAAAATAGGTGAAAACCAAAAATGGTTCCTTGAGCGATTACTCTAACTCTTGCTAGTCTACCCAATTTTTTAGATTCTACCCTCAACACATAGTTAGATGAGCTTGTGGTGTTTTCTTGAGACAAGATAACACTTTAATTTTGGGAAATTTTTAGGAGAAGAAAATGGATAAGTAAATTTGTACATGATATTATTTGAATATTCATGTGTTATGTATGAAATTCTTGGCTATATGTATTTTTTCCTATCTTTCATGAGTTGGAAAGGAATAGAAGATGAATAGTCTCCTTTCTTTGGTGCCAATGTACAAGAAGAATATGAGTAGTGAGGAACTATAACAACTATATATATGTTTGTATGAATCAGATGATGACCCTTTTTTTCAGATTAATATAGACTTTCTAGTTATGGTTACCTATCATATTTCTTATGTTATTTCTTGTCTACATTGTCATGTATAGTGTTTAATTTAATTCTATATAAACATAATCTTAATGTTCTACATACCTTAAGAAAACTCTAGTTTAATCTTAGTTCCTATCTATCACACTCTAATTTATCTCTATCATGTCTTTGTTAGTTATGAATTCTCTATAACATCCTATGCAATATAACAAAACTTAGCTATCATCATCCTTAGCATGTTCTATTACATCACAAATCTCTACTACCAATAGTAATTAGAAGCCACACAACCTAGAGGAGGCATTTACATTCTATCATATCCTTGGTCGGTGTTTTGTGTAGACTTGAGATTGAATTCTAAATATCCAAGGGTCTTAATGAAGTCAAAAGGGACAATGCAGGTTCTAGAACCCTTATCAATCAATGCATGCATAACTTGGTTATCACCTATTTAGACACTAATAATTAAGGGAGGATCATTCACATGAAGCATAATATCATCAAGAATCATAGAAGCTATAAGAAATTTTAGGGAAAGAGAAGTGTCCATATTTTCATCAATGTTGATAGACATCTCTTCACATTGTTGTAATATACTATCCTTAGATATAGATAAGGCTAGCTCCCATCATACTATGGGTGGATGAGGTACATTCATATCAAATAATAGTTGTATAATATTATTTCTATGATGTGGATAATTACTCATAATCTCAAGGAATAGAATTTGGGATGGGATATTAGTGAGTTCCATGATGGGATCCCACTCATCATAACCCATCAAAATGTTTCTAGATATAGGTGCATAATGATTAAAGAAGTCCCCAGAAGGAGGAGATGAAGTGAATTGGAATTAATGTTGATAATAAGGTGTATAAAAAGGTTGTAAATTATATTGTGATGATGAAGTAGTCATTTTAATTTAATTTTTGAGAATTGGTAGGAGTGTTAGTAGAAATTTGAGTATCGTTATTATTAGAAGATGATGAAAGAGTGGTAGAGATAGAATGGCAGGTGTTATCTAAGGTAAAAGAGGAAATAAGATCATGAAAATTTATAAGTTCATCTTAATCCAACTCATTTAAATGAATTGGGGAATAATCTTGGATAACATGATATATTTGAGATGAAGGAAAAGTGTAGACAGGTTGTGGATCAATGAAATCTACCACCCTTCACATATTAGTCATGGTAACCACATTATACTCAATATTGGGGTCAACAAAAATTTATATACTGTTGGTGGAAGGGGTGGCTTGATTTTTTTTATCTTCAATAGGTTGATGATTAGGAAGAGGGTATTTATAGATAGAAAAATAAGCATTGGCTTGGTTCAAGGATTGATTTTTATCATGTGATTTATAATACTTACAACTAATTTCATAAGTTTGTTGACACTTTCAAATGATAGATTCATGATAAAAATAAGGACCAATAAGAAAATCCATAGATAAATTAAAAATTTGTCTAAGGGTATTATGAGAATGACCCCAACTAGTATGAAACCAACAAAACTTGTTAGGATCATACCAGGATTTCATAGGATGGGTAGGGTTAAGTTATTATGGAAGAGGCCTAGGTAGATGCTTAAGAAATTTATCTGAGGATAGAGGTTTATGAACATTAATGTTATTTGGTAAAGATAAGTGAATATTGGTATATTGTTAAGAAGGGGGACCTAGTTCTAATAAAGGGGTGGGAATGATAGCTTGAACATTGTGAATGGTGTCATAAGAATCTATGAGACCATCATTGGTAACATTACAATTTTTGTTCTTAAGTAAGAACTGAGGACCTGTATAAGGTGTGGTGTCTCAAATTAATGCATAAGGAAATCTTGTCATTTATCTTGGTCAATAGCATTTTCCAATGTACATAGAGAGAGAGTGCAGACCTAATAAAGAAGTTTAGGAAAAAGGGCATTGGTAAAGAGATGGAAAATATTATCATCAGCCATGTTAAGTTCACATTTGTTTGACAAAGTTTTCCACCTTTAACAAAGGCTTGAGTAGTTTTAGTTTTAAGTTATTTGTAGTTTATGAAGTGGGCCAATGTTTTTTTAGGAAGATCACTAGTTTGGGATTATTGAACTAAAGCATTCACTAAATACTCTTAACTGGTAATGTAATGAGTTCTAAGTTAGTTGTATCAATCCAAAAGATCACCTGTGATATTTTTGGCTAAGAGTTTGCTAGAGGCAAAGGTGTTTAATTTGACCTAATCCTTATAAATATGTCCAAATGTTATAAGATGAAGGGTGGGATGAGTTGATCCATTATAATAAATTATAGCTGTGATACCTCCTATATCAATTTTATAAATTTTAGTAGTGAGATATTCATTTTGGAGATGCTTAATGGTTTTGTTGACCAAAGGAGGTTGAAGAATGAGATTGCCTTAAGAATATTGAAGAGGTAAAGGGGGAACATTCTAGTTATGTGTGCCCCAAGCCATTGGTTGAGGATGATTTTAAAGAAGGAGAAGGTGGTTTTGCATTCTCATCATTTGATTTGTGTTATGAGATTGAAAGATATTCATTTGATTATTTTTTTTTAATAATAGTTGATGTGTTTGATTAGAATTATTATAATAATTAAATGTGGTATTAGTGTCTTGGGTACCACTATTGGTATTGATAGGATCTTAAGAGGAATTATGAGAATATGAGGTAGTAGTGGCAAAATTTTCTTATGTATGAAATGATGGACTAGTGAATGGTTGAGAAGAAGAAGAACTAGTAGTAAGATTACCTTGGGTGACAAATGATGCATGAGTGTAAATATTAAGGATAGTGGATCTTGTAAGAGGCCCACTAGATGTATAACCTTCCATACTAGTGGATATACTAGGCATGTAGGTGGAAGAAGTTAGAGAAGAAGAGGTCATGGTATGAGAATGGGTCATAATTAAAAGAAGAGGTTAAGAATTAAAAAAAGTGGTACCCCAAAATCTAGTTGAGAATGTAGGAGTAGGTGAATGGGACTCTTTGGATTGACCACTAATCATAAGATTGTAAATAGTATAAAGATGTTTTCCTTGATGTTGAGGAAATTCAAAGATAAAGCAGATCATTTTGGGGGTATATTCTAATTTAGGTTGTTATTATAATGAGAAGAGAGGATTACGCTAAAAATAGGTATTAGGATGGGTCCCATAGTTCATTGTGTGAGTGGAAATATGAACATTACTAACATCTAAGAGAGAATCCCTACTCTATCTATGGGAGACCCTATGAGGGTTGGTAAAATTCATCATGTATGTTGTTAATAACTCAGTATTATCATAAAGCATAAATTTTATGATGAAAAGAAAGAAATATAGATGATAAATCAAGGAAATAAGAAATGATAGAAATAGTACATGGTTGACTAGGTTGACCTAGCACATAAATAAGTTCTATAAATAGTATAGGGTCGACTGGGTCAATCCAACATAGTAAAAAGAGGCTATGAAAATATAAAATATGGTATGTAAATCGTATAGGGTTAATTAGATCTATCCAGTATATTGAATAGAGGATATAAAAAGATACAGGGTCAAATAGGTTGACCTAGTACAATAGACAGGGAAAATTAAGAAACCTATAATAGATTATGAACTAAAATAAGATAATTTTTGCAAGTAATTTGAAAAGTAAGAACTAAAGGGAAACAAATAATCAATTGGATAAACTATGGACAATCTAATTGAAGCACATAGCTCAAAACCTTAAACCAATGCTTGCTAATGCAAGTTTTTGAAATATAAAATACAATTGAGAAAAGAGAAAAAATCAACTTGGAAAGTAAATAGATAACTAGTTGGTCAACCTAAATGTTTATTAGATTATTATAATAATATATTAAATGTGATGTAAAGTTTGTTTTAAACAAGGAACTATAAGGTAATCTAAAGATGGTTTTAGGTAGTTTGGGCTAAAAGGGACCTATAGTGGTAATGATATAGGCTTGGTATTAGGGCTTACCCCCTCACTTCACATACTATAGTGATAAATGTGTTGGGTGATTAACCTGAATATACCATTAACCACACTTTATACTTGACTAGAACATTAAGGTAACTTCCCCCTTGGTGATGAAATCCAATTAGGTTGGACTTGGGTAGACAAATGTTAAAATGCTTGTTTAGATTTTATTCATGTGTGCATAAAATAGAAAATATTGAAAGTATATATTTTTTTTTAAAACCACCTAATTAAAATATTTGATCTATTATAATCATGAAATAAACAAGAAATGAAAGTGTGAATTAATTACTAGAATATAAGGTTAATTATAACTTTGAAACAAGGTACAATGTTGATATAATCAATAATGTATGCAAAAAATATAGAATAGGGTTGATCTTATATTATAGAAGTAGGGTCTAAAAATGAATAGGGTCAATAGAGTTTACCTAGTTATCTATATAGCACATAGAACATAGAATTGGGTTGATAGTATTAATCTAGTTGACTATGCAAGGGCAGTTTTAAAGATTGGAAACTATGAAAGGAAAGAGTGTAAATAAAGAGATAGAGAGGTAAAAAGGAGCCTTGGTGGACCAAAGATGTAGGTCATGAATATTTTTGTTTAATAACCTTGATATATTATTGAAATTATACTAATTAGGTTGATCAAACTTTGCAAAAACATGTTGTTGAGTGCGTAAAATGTAGAGGGTTGACTAGGTCAGCTCAATATGTTGAACAAGATGCCTAAAAATATATAAGATTGATTGGATCAGCCTAGTAGTCTAGACTAGAACTCCTAAAAGAAGAAAACCTATACTATGTCATCTAAGTCAATCTATTAGCTTGTACTTAGAAATCTACACACAAAAATTAGAGATGGTTCGATGTAGTTGACCTAGTATGGAAAATATATGATAAAAATAATGATGAAAAAGAATGAAATAAAGTGAAAAAATATTGAAAGGGTTAGTTCAGATCAGGTTTACCATAATGTATGTAATCATAAGTGCATCGTGTCTATAAATCACTACTAGCTTGGAGAAGATAGAGCATACCTACACTTTTGATTGGGAATAAAATTGTTAAATAGGAGCACGACCAATATGAGGATTTATTAAACCTCATTATGGGATCTCTTGTCATAATACACCATGTTATAAATAGTTCCAAATCTTATATTCTAACACAATCATGTAAAAACCCTAAATTAGTCCTAGGTTTTGATATTCACTCTATTCTAATAAACAAGAAATTAAATCTAATTTAGTGTGGACCAAATCTTGTGGCATGAAGTGAGGGTTAAAAATAAAACAAACTAAACTAATCATGCATATAAGACATATACTCATGTCAATGTATATATAATCCTAATGCTTGGGACAAAAGAATAATTGCATTATCTATCTACTCTTACAAAGGAGAAATAAAGTTAGGAATACTTACCTTGAAGATAAACCTGTCAAGCCTTAATCTCTCCCTTGGACAAGGTGTTTCACAAGATATTTGTGTGGTATGTGAGGATAAAAAATACAAACCAGCCCTAGGATACACAACCTATCTATGAATCTAAAATACTTCTCCATAAGACAAGACTCGTATCTGCAAAGAAAGTATGAAACCTTAAGCTTTATTCATCAAGTAGAATGGTTAATAATCAGGTGTTGATTCATAATTATTATTCTTCACTTATCTATTCTCAAATGGCTAGAAATGAACTTGTATATATAGGTGGATCTTTCCTGAAATCCTTTTGAATATGTTAGTTGTATGGGGTTGACCTAGTTGACCTTGTATGTTTTTTGGAGATAAATCACTAGGTCCCAAGCTATGTCAGTCGAAGGGCTAACAAAACTCTTAAGTGAAAATACCCAAAATAGTACAAGGTTAAACTAGTCAACCTTGTACATTAATCAAAGGATGAAAACTATATAGGTTTGACCCAATAGAGCTAGTACAATCAAATGGAAAAAGGGGGTCAAGGTAAGAAAAAGGAGGATAAAGCATGACAAATGAATTAAATGGGTATAACAACGAAGAATAATCTTAGGGTAAATAGTTTCAAGATACAAGTCTATAGATGAAAAGTTTCAAAAAGGAAAATAATCTTATGAAGCACCAATGTTCTACCCATACCTTTTCATGTGCACCCATTAAGGTGTGCACTCAGTTTGAGACTTGATGGGTTCTTGTAACATACAAAGTGTCATTAAGTGATAAAAGACTTAAAATATTATGTTTATACACCCTCCACCCATTTCATTTCCCCCTTGATAGGAAAGTGTGATTCTAAATATGTTTTCCCACTTCTATATTTCATATTCTTCATATCTTAAGACATGCTAGCACTACTTTAGTCTTGATTTTATTTACCCTTTTAATAAATAATATGCTTGTGTAACTCTAGATTACTTTATTTACACCATTACTTTAGATTTCTATCATTTCCTTGGTTTCTTTTATCATTTTCCATTGTTGATCTTTTTTATTGGATAATTATGTCCATGTCTAATTTTCATGTATATTTTTCATTATTGAGTGAGGGTGGTTTGTTACTTCTCACTCACCAATGTTTGTTTTCCGTTTTATGTACTTTTTTCATTGATGATTGAGTAAGTATTGTTACTTATCACTCATCAATATTTTTTTACCATTTACTTTCCCATCTTTGTTTAATTAAGGATTTTTATTGATTTTACATTGATGTTTGATTACTATTTTTTTCATGTATCATTATTTTGACTTGGTTAATTTTCATTTTTACTTAAGGTTTACTTGTTTGAGTCTTTTGGTCATTTAGTAGCCTTGGATTTTGGTTACCCAGTTTATTCCAAAATTTTGACTTGGTCATTTGGTTCTACTTATAATTTGTCACCCTATCTTACAAAAATTCTATATACGTCATGCCTACACCATGTTAATTACCTTGGCTTTCTTGCTTTTTTTGTTTTTACTCTTTAGTTTTGTATCTTTGGGATTATCCAAAGTAGTCTCTGCACCCTCCATGATTAAAGTTATAATCATAATAGATAACCATTCAATGATAAAGGTATGTAAAGGTATACATAAATTAATTTTTTTAAATTTTTTATTTCATTTTCATCCATTTATTTTTAGTTATTTTATGCTTTAAAATACTATGATGTATTCAAATTCAGCATTGTGTGTTGTTATGTTCTTTTCTCTAAGCACAATCCCCTATTACACCTAAGTGACACATGATGATCTTCAAATGAGAAATATGCATACATTTAATATTTTCAATTTTATCTATTACTAATTATTTCTCTCTTGTAGTAACCTATCGAGTCTCAATCTTCTGAGTGCATGCCTTAAAGGGTGCACTAGAAAAGGGATAGCCAGATGATTAATGCTTCATAGGATTATTTTCACATATAACACCAATTTATACCTACATAAATTTATCCTATGTACTTCCATAATACTTATATCCTCTCTTTCACACTCTAATAATTGACTACCTTTAGTAGCCCCTTCCGAAGCCTAAAACCTTTTATAATAGTCTAGGTTACACTATTATCCCCATCAACCATATATTCAAGTTGATTAAATTAGTTAAGGATCCAAGTAAACTAATAGACAAATTAAAATGAAACCTAACTTATTTTTATAAAATAATGATATAAAGTCTATTTAGTTTACCCTCTAAGCTAAAATATCAAAAAAAATTAGGGTTAGATTCAACTATATATACACATTTGTTTCACCATTTATTGTAGAGACACAATGTTAATTATTTATTTATGCTTCTTTACAATGTGCTCATCCATAATTATACCTGAGGAGTTATAGCTTAGGGTGTATACTTGTATATGAATCTTATCTTGTGTAAAATTCTTGGATGCTTTGGCATTTATTAGTGATCCTTACAAACCACAACATTATCTTGCAAAGCACCTTTGGCCAAAGGAGAGATTGAATGGATTCCTCTTCAAGGTAAGTATCTCTAACTTTACTCCTCTATTTTAGTAGGTAAAATTACCATAAGCAATGTATTTTGAATATATTTCTCTCTCCATTTATTAGGTTTTTTAATATACATATCTTATTTAATATTCTCCTATGCATGTTTACATTTTATGTTTACTACTTCCACTTTGTACAACAAGCTTTGGTGAGCACTAAATTAGATTTTAATTTAATTTTCATCTACTTTATGAACATGAAAATAGAGGACATAACTAAGGTTATTACATGGGGTTGCTTGACTAGAGGTTTTGTGACCCTCTCTAGTGATGTTATTGTGATATGATATCCCTTGGTTAGGTTTGGCAGATCCATCTTGGTCATGACCTTGAATATATAATGTATCAATAATCAAAATTGTAAGTAGGATTTATCTTCTCTAAGATAAGATTGATTTATAGATCAATTGCATTTCTATTTTAATACAAATCTAAGTGTTAGATTCCCTCTTGGATAGTACCATCATTATTGGATAGTAGTGTCATTATTATAATGTGGTGATAGTGTCCTAATATTAGTAGTAGTGTCCTCTATACAAGAATGTCTTGAGCTTTATGGTGTAGTTGTGTCTAGATCTATGAGGTATATTCCTACATGCACAATTCTTAAAACTTTGTATTTTTTCTATTATGATTGATTTTGTGAGAAAACCCTAATCTTGCATATAGATAGGGAATATAGTTGATATGATTTGAAATTATGTTTGTTAGTAGGGTAGATTGGATATCCTCAACACCCCATTGTCATGGGAGATGCATGGATACCAATACTCCAAGGAGGAATCAATCTTGATGTAGTTTTACCCACCTAAGTATTGGTGCAAGTGTAAGTGAAGTTAGTATGATAGTGACCTTGAGTGCCTTGAATGTGCTTAAGACTATAAATCTAGGTAATTTGAACTTAGAAATGTTATAGATGGTAGTATGCATAAGTAGGGTAGAATATGGATTGATAAACTTAATCGTGCACAACGTGTTCTGAGTTTGAATGCATATTTTTCATTTGATTTCCATCTAGTGGTTAGAGGGATAAAATTCATGTATTTATACTATTATGATGCTTATGCAGGTGATAAAAATAGGTCTAAGCTAACCATGGGAGGTTTTAGTTTTAAAAATATATCTATTTGGGAAAAGAGAGGTAAAGGAAATTAGCACCATTTTTATGACACTAATACCATGTGGCACTATTGTACTTATTATGGTGTTAGTGTCTAACTGGAAAAACACTAGGCACAAAGGGATATGATCAGAAGATGAGGGCCTAATATTGACTTAAGGATGACTAGGGATGTATGTGGCCCACACAAATGATAGATAAGTGTGATAATAGAATCTAGGATAGGTATAGGGCTAGGATAGGGTTAGGTAGTCTCAAGTAGCACTCTTATCACTCAAATACCACTTGTAGGTGATTACATTTGCCCTTCCTTTATTATAAAAATTCAACAAAGAAAAATGACTAGGATAAAAGAAAAATGAGTAGACCTAGACTTACCTAAGAGGTGAAGCCCATGAAGCTAGGTCTGAGTATGTGAAGCTAGGTTTTATTATGTGAATCATGTTCTAATGTGTGTCCTAGACTTAACTAAGAGGTGAAGACTATGAATTTGGGTCTGAGTATGTGAAGATGGGTATGTGAAGCTAGGTTTGAGTATGTGAAATATGATCCAATGCATGTCCTACAAGTGAAATGTGCATAAATTATTCCTTACTTAAGATATATGAAAAGCAAAAGACTAAATTAATTAAATAAGCAAAATATGAGTAAAATTAATTAAAGAGATAGGAAAGAGGAAAAGAATGAATCACTGAGTATGTGAACCAATATATAAACCTCATGAAAACCTTTGTGTGTACATGTATATAATGATCAATCAGTGAATATACTATAATAATATAATGGCTTAGTCAATCCAAATGTATGGGTGGATTAATAACTCAATATGATGTTGACTCTATCATTGCCCACCCTGCTTGGTGGATCATGACTTGTGAATAACTTAGATTGGATTGATGGTGTCTCATACCCTCTCATGTAGGTGGATCAATAAATCAAGTAGGATATGATTCCATCAATGCCAAATCATGTGTATTAGATGCATCTAAAATTAGAACTACATAAAGTAATTATACATATCTAACTTGGTATGTATAACTAGGTATGTTGACTCTAATGGTACTTAAGTATATTAGGTATCTCTGGGCCACTTAAGAATGCCAATCATTGTAGATTAAGGCATGAAATTGGTGTGCCAAATATAATATGATTTTATATGTATATAGTGTATAAAATGACATAGAATTTTTCATTTCATATGATCAACTGGTGTGTGTAAGTGAGCATACAAAAATAATGTGTTGCACACATGCCCCCAAATTTGATATCTAAGAATATGGATTTTGGTCTGAGTGTAATAATATATATTTTTGTATATTAACTACATATTTGAATGGTCATGCCATGCATTATTCCCCTAATATAATTAAACTAATATGAATTTGAGTTGAACTAGTATGAATATGAGAAAATATGAGGAAATTTGATAAATCTATAAATGAATATGTGTAAACCTATACTATACATACTATACTTTTCTATCCAATCTAGAGTTTTCTAAATTTGAGGCTATTGTATATTATTACCATGTCTTAGTTATTAGTGCCATTATTGTAAATGTGGTGATAATGCCCTTATTTGGGTGCTAATGTCCTTTTGGTCTATTTTTGATGTAACTATATTTCTTTTTGTCACAATTTTCCCACTATGTTCACTTGAGTCTAATTTTATGAATTTTGATCCTAGGTGATGAAATTATATTGTGAATGAACTATATAATCTTGATATTTATTACTAACCCCTATTAATTCCCCCTCTTTTGAGGGGAGTTTTTGAACCTTTGTGAGAATTATTGATGCAGGAGCATCTACATACATCTTGGTAAGACATGGTTACAATTGAATTCAAATTCATTGTATTTTCCCTCCAATATAATGTTAATGAGGAGTAATTGTAAAAAAAAATAAAGGTAAAAAGTAATTATTGGGGCTGTTGAGGAAATAAAGGAGTGGTTGAAAATATTTCAACCTAGGTATATTGTTGCAATTTAAAAATTGTTTTTGTTTTATCTTGAGCCCAAGTTGGGCATAGAGGTTTGGAGGAGATTATTTAAAACCAAAACAGTAGGATATGCATTAATGAGAGAAGAGGAGAAAATAAAAATTCATTCAAGAAGATAGTGGGACGTAGAAAAAAAAAGTTAAGAAGGAAAGAGGCCAAGTTTCATGCAAGAATGGTGAAAGAAGAAGCAGTGGCAAGGATTGTAGAGGAGGATAAGAGGGAAGTAAGGATTGGAAGAAAAGTGAAGGAGGTGTGGAAGTCTGAAATAAGGTCTTCAAAGGCCAAGAAACAATTATAAGTATGTATATTTTGATTTGATGAATTTAATTAAATCTGTGGATTGATTCTGCATCCTATATCATGTGAATAAGTGTTCTTATGCATTAAGAAAGTATTGATTAGGATCTTTGAAGACATCTGCTTATTCTAAATGTGTGTAAACCCTATCTACAATTTGTTTGAAGAAAATACAGTTGATAATCTAGCTTGCATAATGAAGGAAAGAATTGTGTAGTGCTTGATATGTTTTAGAAGGTCAATATACTAAGAAAATGATCAGAAGACTCTATTCAATGATTAGCAGTCTGATAGTTTTGTGGAAGAATGTAATGGAAAGAAAAATGTTTCCAGCAATGGTAAATTTTCACCAAAAATGAGGAAATCTTTTGAAGAACCGAAGGAGGTGAAGAATCTTTCGTAGGTGAAGACATTTTCTCAGGAATTAATGAGGGCCAAGGTTAAGAAGTTTTGATAAAACTGTGAGTTTTGTGTCATGATGTTTATGATTTCCATTTGTCTGGATTATATGTCATGATCATAGACGAGGTAAAGCCTTCTTGTAAGTGGATCTGTTTGATGATCTAGCATCTATTTTATAAAATCCTTGGACTGTAGATATACAGTGTTGGTGAGGATTTAGATCTTACCTATTGGTAGGGCATTTAAGCTTGGGCAGATGTGAATCCATTTGATAATTATGCATTGGTTTAATGTGAGATCAAGACTATTGCCTATAATGAAAGGCTTCGAATAGTGGGTGAAGGTTATGCAAACCAAGCCTATGAAAATTGATTCTCCCCTATTGCATAGCTCTCAGATTTGGAATATCAATGACATAGTAGAAGCATTTAAGTAGAAGAATGTTCAAATCAATAAGCTTGCCATTTACCTGATCTAATGTGGGAAGCATGATAGCGAAAAGCTTCATTAGAAAGTTGTTGTCAAGGTGCTAAAAAGAAACATGCTGAAGAATCGTTGATGCTCTTTACAACGTAGAGCAGACAAGAAAATGTTAAATTCTAAAGAAGAAGATGCAAGCTACTAGGATAAGGTAAGGATGTTGTAGAAAGGAATTGTATTTGTAGATTACTATGGTTCAAACCATCCTAACCTACAACTGTATATAACATAGACACTTTGTTTGAGAATGATACACCTATTATATAAATCTACTGGTTAAATCAGATAGCTATGCATTTGTAATTTCAGAGGGGTCAATATTGTTATTTGCAGTGTATCATTGACTGTGCATCATTTGGTAACAGAGCAGTCTAGGGATAGTGCATCATTTTTGGTATCAGAGCTTGAAGCTCTTAGGATTTGTTGAGGAAAGGTATGAGTAACTTTTATATTTTATTTTATTTTATTGTGGTTGAGAAGTAAACAGGTGAAAAGGAAGGCTTAAATCCACTGAGGCTTGACAAGAGAGTAGAGAAGAGGAGCTTAGAAAGCTGAAAAGCAAGGGAGCAATTAAATGCTCAAGAGAAAGATCCAAAGCAAGGTAAGCTTGGATTTGTGAATTTATTGATATTTAGTTAAAGTAGTGTCATATTGTAGACCAATGACTCAGTGTGAAGCCATTAAGGAGGATCAAAAGACTAGGATGCAAAAGGCCTAGGTGAGATCAAGGAAATTGTCAAAAGACCAGTCAAGGAGAAAGGCTTGAGTGAGATAAATGGAGCTAAAGGGATCAAGAGACCAAGGTGGAAAAGACTTGGGTGAAGATCTCAAAAATGGAAATATTGCTGAGAAAAGAGCAGAGCAACAAGGTACATGAGGGCAACAAGAAGAAAATAAGCACCCCAAAGCAAAAAGGTATGACTAATGTTGATTTTGATAAAGAGATTGATAGTTTGAAAAGAGATTTAGCTAATTTTTTTAGATAGATATGAGTCTTGGATGCAAATGGACAAACAAGCATGTGTATGGCCAATGAGGAAGAGGTTGAAGTGGCCAATTGATCTCCTAATGAAGAGGAGAAGAAGGAAAAATGAGATTGCCAAGAAGAGAGAAGCTCATAGAGGCTTGAAAAAGATAAGAAGGTTGCCAAGTGAGCAACAAGAGAAAGAAGTTGTGAAGAAGGTTCTCATTGAGGAGAACAAGAGAAGAGAAGAAAGAAAAGATGATGTTCGAGGAGGAGCACTTGAAAAGATAAGAGTGTTGGTGAAGAGAGCACTCATAGGGACCTTGTATTCTCTTATTTTTATATCTAATGTTGTCTTTGCATGGGTAATTGAAGGTAAGAGCAGCCTTGTGAAGGTCAAGAGAAGGGCCTTGGAGAGTGAAGATATTAGTAAAAGAGAAGACACCAAGTGCACAAGTGAATTTGTAAGAGAAAATAAAAGGTTTGTTTTTGTTGATAAGGAAGAAAAGATGCATTGGTTAATGCATGAGGAAGGTGTTGAGGAACCCCTACAAGCAAGGGAAGAGAAGGAAGATGAAGATGATTTCCATGATGCCATTGAATGCCAAGAAGAGGCAAGAGAATAGTCAAGTATAAAGGAAGAAGAAAGTACAAATAATCAAGAAGCTATGCAAGTCAAAGAACTAATGGAGCAGCCCATTAAGGAGGTAAAGGTGAATTCTAAAATTGATTTTTCTTATTCTTATAAGCATGAAACTGTTTATATGCATGTTAGAGAAGCAAAGAGAAAGGTGAAGTTTCCAATTAACCATGGATATGTTATGCCTAAATGGTGGAAGAAGCAAACTCCCAAACAATAGGAAGTGTTGGTACAAGAGCATGGATGCATGATTCCTACATGGTTTGAGAAGACAAATATAAAGAAAGACATAAAGCTAAATCAAAATGAAGACTCAAGCAAGAAGAAAATACAAAGCATGAAGGAAGAGGTAGAATGCAAAGTGAGCAAGGCCATCTATAAAGAAAGACAATAGGAAGATGTCAAAGAGAATAAATTGGTTGGTGAATTGAACAAGTGTCATCCTAAAGATATGAAGAAGGTATGGATGGCTAAAGGTGAGAAAGAAACCTTCTCAAATAATAATAAGGTAGAGCATGAGGATACAAAGATGAAAGGTAACTCAGTTTCTTGCAATGAATGGGATAATGATGTTTTTGAATCATTTAATGATCTTTTTATGGAAAATGAGGAATGTAAAATGTCTTTGAGGACTAATATTCAACAAGGAGAGAGTTATAAGAACATGGATGATGAAAGTGGAAATGTGAAATCAGTTCACATGTTTGAAAAGAACAAGGAGACACAAGGTAAGGGTGCTTCAATTGTATTTGATGAGTCTATTGAAATAGTTGATTTGCATGAAGATAGCTCAAGAAAAGATGAGATAAGGGGTAAAGGACAAGTAATCCTTAAGAATGAAGGACCCAAGTTTGATGAAGTGAATGGAGAGATAGATGAGAGCTCACTAAAGGAAGAAATGAGAATGTTGGAAGAGCTCTTTAGTTTTTCAAGAGAGCTACATACAGGAACAAACCATGATGAGGACACCATTGGGAAGAGTGAAACAAGACAAGAGCAAAGCAAAGAGGCAAGGGCAATTTTGACCAAAAAGCAAAAGAGTGGAGGCAGCCAAGAGACTTTATGGTCTCAAGTTTTTACTTCTAACATTGCCTTTGATGTTTTGAATGCAAGTGTTAAAGTTGTGGAGATGAATGAAGTCCATAGTTCAATGGACAAATTTTTGAACCAAGAAGAACAACAAGAAGATCTAGAAGACATGTATGAAGATGAAGAAGCATGGAAGTGGGAGATGGTAGCTAAGAAAGAAATGAGAAGAAGGACATATCAAAAGAGAAAGAATAGCAAGATGAAGGACAAAGACTATTCCAAACAAAGACAAGCATTGGTATTGGTAACAAGACCTTAGGATCCAGGCATATAATGAAGACTAACGCATGGAGGAAGTAATTCATTTGAACTAAGGTTCAAATTGTTTCTAGAGGGAGAGTATGATGTAGGAGCATCTACATACATCTTGGTAAGACATGGTTATAATTGAATTCAAATTCATTGTATTTTCCCTCCAATATGCTATTAATGAGGAGTAATTGTAAAATAAATAAAGGTAAAAAGTAATTATTGGGGCTGTTGAGGAAATAAAGGAGGAGTGGTTGAAAATATTGCAACTTGGGTATATTATTGCAATTTAAAAACTATTTTTGTTTTATCTTGAGCCCAAGTTGGGGGTAGAGGTTTGGAGGAGATTCTTTAAAACCAAAAGAGTAGGATATGCATTAATGAGAGAAGAGGAGAAAAGAAAAATTCATTCAAGAAGATAGTGGGTCATAGAAAAAAAAATTAAGAAGGAAAGAGGCCAAGTTTCATGCAAGAATGGTGAAAGAAGTAGTAGCAAGGATTGTAGAGGAGGATAAGAGGGAAGTAAGGATTGGAATAAAAGTGAAGGAGGTGTGGAAATTTGAAATAAGGCCAAGAAACAGTTATAAGTATGTATATTTTGATTTGATGAATTTAATTAAATCTATGGATTGATTCTCCATCCTATATCATGTGAATAAGTGTTCTTATGCATTAAGAAAGTATTGATTAGGATCTTTGAAGACATCTGCTTATTCTAAATGTGTGTAAACCCTATCTGCAATCTATTTGAAGAAAATACAGTCGATAATCTAGCTTGCATAACAAAAGAAAGAATTGTGTAGTGCTTGATATGTTGTAGAAGGTCAATATACTGAGAAAATGATCAGAATAATATATTTAATGATTAGTGGTCAGATAGTTTTGTGGAAGAATGTAATGGCAAGAAAAACATTTCTAGTAATTGTAAATTTTCATCGAAAATGATGAAATCTTTTGAGGAACCGAAGGAGGCAAAGAATCTTTCGCAGGTGAAGACATTTTCTCAAGAATTTATGAGGGCTGAGGTTAAGAAGTTTTGATAAAATTGTGAGTTCTATGTCATGATGTTTATGATTTCCATTTGTCTGGATTCTATGTTGTGATCATAGATGAGGTAAAGGCTTCTTGTAAGTGGAGTTGTTTGATGATCCAGCATCTATTTTGTAAAATCCTTAGATTGCAGATATACAGTGTTGGTGAGGATTTAGATCTTGCCTATTGGTAGGGTGTTTAATCTTGGGTAGATGTGAATCTGTTTGATAATTATGCATCAGTTTAATGTGAGATCAAGACTATTGCTTATAATGGAAGGCTTCGAATAGTGGGTGAAGGTTATGCAGATCGAGCCTATGAAAATTGATTCTCCCCTATTGCATAGATCTCAAATGTGGAATATCAATGGGATAGTAGAAGTGTTTAAGCAGAAGAATGTTTAAATCAATAAGCTTTTCATTTACTTGATCTGATGTGGGAAGCACGATAGTGGAAAGCTTCATTATAAATTTGCTATCAAGGTGCTCAAAAGAAACATGCTGAAGAATCATCGATGCTCTTTACAACATAGAGCAGCCAAGAAAATGCAAAATTCTAAAGAAGAAGATGCAAGCTACTAGGATAAGGTAGGGACGTTGTAGAAAGGAACTGTATTTGCAGATTGTTATGGTTCAAACCATCCTTACCTACAACTATATATAACATAGACACTTTGTTTGAGAATGATACACCTATTCTATAAATCTGCTGGTCGAATCAGATAGCTATGCATTTGTAATTTTAGAGAGGTCAATATTGTTATTTGCAGTGTATCATTGACTGTGCATCATTTGGTAATAGAGCAGTCTAAGGACAACGCTTCAATTATCATCAAAATAAAAATCTCTATAGAATGTGTTAGCTAAATCATATAATATATCTACATAATAATCCAATATAATATGCATATATAACATCATAATGTAAGATAATTTGAGCATAAGTTTGTAATATATAATGTCTTCCATGTATATCATTCACAAGGGTGTCAAGATAAATATAACAATATATATAAAATCAAATTTGAGTAAAATATGGGTAACTACCTAAGTATATAGGGCATGATGTCCATCATAACACCCAAGTAGGAAGGGGATATGCATTAGGATCCTCATAGATTATAAAATTAGTGTGTAAAAATTAAAAACAAGTGTCATGGAAATGATACATATAAGAAAGAATATATACAAAACACATGAGCCACAAAAAGTAGGCCAAGGGGACACAATATAAGGGTCATAGACACATGTCACTAAATCTAAGAAAATTAGACATACAAGGACATGTTCAAATGTCTACATATGTAATTAAAAATAAATTTTTCTTAGAGCCAAATATAAATACATGTTCAAATGTTTGCATACATAATTAGGAAGGCACACACAAGGACATGGGCACATGTCTAAAGCATACATATTTTGAATATATGTAGTGTAGAGCCAAAGAGAAATGACATATTCAAATGCCATCAAATATAAGAAGAATAGAGAAACAATAAATTCTAAACTTAGTGTATTGAATAAAATCTATAAATCTAAACTAAACTAATAAAGCTTAATCTAAACTATCTCAAACTAAGCTATAATATAAACAATAGAAACAAACATAAACTTATACCTTGGTTGTAAAATCTTCTTCCACTATGATGTAGATTCGATTACCTCTTTGAAATGTGATTTCTCACTCTTCGATTCAAGGTAAAAATGGGTAGCTTTTTGGTGCAAACCACTCTTTGGTAGTCTATATTTGATCTAGATTCTCTTGTTATTTTGATAGAACTTCATTAGCATAAGTCAAGATGATGAAAATGATGGTTTTCATGTTTATTTATATATTTATGAAGGAATATCCAATGGTGGAGGATTATTCAAATATTTTAAATGATCCACATAATCTATGATGGATAATGAGTCATCATCCATGAGGATGATGACTATTTTAAATGGTTAAGAGAAGTATGTAAATAGTTAATTGAGTCACCAAGAATGAATCAAAATTTTTGACAACTCAAGGGATGACTCAAATGAGGTTAATAAAGTTTTGGGTTTGGTTGGGATGAGTTAATATCTAAGGGAGAATAAGGTGTAATATATTGGGAGTGTTGTAAAATCTAGATTTAATATTTTAATAAGGATTTAAAAGTGTGCACAATTGATTGATTTAATTCAATTGTTTGACTTTGGAATGAGATGTCATAAATTATATTAAGAAGAATAATTAATTAGTTTTAGGTGCATTTTGACACTAAGTGTAATTTAGGTGTCTACATTTCCCCTCATAGAAATATTTTTGTGAAGCACTATTGTTTTGAATAATAGTAGAAGTAAATCATTAACAATTAAGAATAAAAAAGTTGCCCCAAATGAATGATAATGAGTGTGATGATTCCCCCTTGAGGGTTTATGTGATAAAATGGGAAAATGCTCAAAATATACAAAAAGGGGAAATTTATAAAGTGATTTGGACTAGAAATAAATCAACTTATTGTATAATGATGTCAAACTTTCAATATTTAGCTTGTGTAAATAGGTTGTCCATAGTTGATTAAAATTAGAGTTTTGATCAGAAAAAACAATATGTTTTACCATTTAGAGATTGCACACTTAGTGTTTTCTTATGATTTTGGGGTCAATGGAGTGGTTATGGGAATGATATATCCCAATAATTATAAGCTACAAATCTAAAAATAGAAAAATATGTTGATTTTAAAATTAAAGTTAAAAACTTACATAAATGGATTGTTATAAGTGATTGAAATAAATCCAGAATAGGTTGATTGAATGTGTTCTAAAATTTGAAAGAAAGTTGATGGAAAAGAATGTGATATTGGAGGGATGTGGTAGAGAAAAATTATAAATGTTTAAAAATATAAATAGAAGAGTGGGTGGTAAGAAATTCATTTGTGCATAGTTGATTTTAGGAGATATTTGGTAGGAGAAATTGAACATAAAACTAAGATTATTTATTTTCATAATTTTATTTGTAATTTTGAAATTGTGTATGTTATTTCCTTGATGTCACATTGGTGATGATACATGGAAATCAGAAATGAACACTTACATTTTATTTCCTTTTATAGGGGCTCTATTTACTATAGATTTTAACACCATGTAGTAAGCCAAACCCTATGTACCGGTGGGGTATATAAATTAATATCTAAATTTTTAAATTTCATAAAGGGTTGAGTGTTTTAATCACACCATGATGTGAGGGTATTTCATGATCTAATATCCAAGGTTTCAAAATTTTCCTTGAAGTATGATATCATCAATTGTCAACACAATAAAACCCCCTATGGTTATATTGGGCACTTTAGGATAAGACCCAATAGTGTGCATATGTTTTATCTATTTCTTCCATAGAATTGAGCCTCATTATACTAAAATGTATTTCATAAGACTCCCCTTAGATAATATTTATTAAACTTTGATACTAGGAAAGCCTATTTTCCATTTGACTTTGGTGCATCAGTTTGTTGTTAACATCGAGAAGTTACCTTCCACACACCATCTAAATTGAACTCAATGGGCCATGGGAATGAAAGGATCCTCCATGGTTATATACTTGAAATATTAGGTTGTATATGAGAGAATAGATGAAGAAGCAACATTGGAAGGCCCAAATGTTATTCATGACCCTTATCCTAGTTTTTCACCTTTTATGTGTAATTTTTTGACTATTTAAAGTAGAAATTTATTTATTATTTCCTTGTGTTTTCTATGTGTTGAAATATCCTTATTTATAAACAAATTATTTTGAATTTTTAGAATATATAATGTCATCTCAACATAAAAACTTTCCCAAAAAAAAATCTCAAAGTAATTAGTTTAAGGATTAAAATGTTTTAGTCACTTTGGTTAGTATTGTTAGTTTCAAACTTCCATTTCTTTGAGTCATTTTATTTTTTATCCAATCCATGTCACCTATCACTAGGATAAAGGCCATGATAAACAATCCCATCGAACATGTAAAAATATATTGAGCAAGATCTATAAATGTAAACTAAACTAAGAAATCTTAATCTAAATCATCTCAAACTAAGTTAGAGATACAAATTTAAAAAAAAAACAAACACAAGCTTATACCTTGGTTAAAAAATCTTCTTCAATTATGATGTAAATTTTATTGGATCTTTAAAATATGGCTGTTTACTCTTATAATGAAAGGTAAAAATGGGTAATGTTTTGGGGTAAAATTATCTTTGGTAATTTTGATTCACTTTGGATTCATTTTCTATTTTTATAAATCTTTGTTAGCATAAGTCAAGATGATGAAAATGATGGTTTTTGTGCTTATTTATATATTTATGGAGGAAAATATAATGGTGGAAGATTATTTAGATATTTTAAATGATCCAAATAATTTATTATGGGTAATGAGTACTCATATATGAGGATGATGACCATTTAAAATGGTTGAGAGAAGTATGGAAATGGTTAACTGAGTCACCAAGAATGAGTCAAACTTTTTGACAACTCAAGGGGTGACTCAAAATAGGTTGAGGAAGTTGTGTATTTGGTTGGGATGAGTCAAAATGTGAGGGATAATAAGGTGAAATATTTTGGGTGAGGTGTAGAATATGAATATAGTATTTAAATAAGGATTTCAAAGTCTTCACAATTGATTAATTTGATTTATTCAATTAGTTGAATTTAAGGGGAGATGTCATGAATTATATTAAGAAGAAGAATGAATAAGTTTTAGATGCATTTCAACACTAAATATAATTGAGATATCTACATTTTCCCCTCTTTGAAATAGTGTTGTGAAGCAATATTATTTTGAAAAATAGTAGATGAAGTACAACATTGATGATTAAGAAGAAAAAAATTTCCCCAAATCAATGACAATGAGTGTGATGATTCCCCCTTGAGGGTTTGCATGATAAAAAGGATAAAAACTCAGAATATATAACAAGGATATTGATAAAGTGATTTGGACTATAAATAAATCAACTTATTATAGAATCTATGTTAAACTTGCAATATTGAGGTTTTATAAATAGGTTTCCCTTGGTTGATTAAAACTAAAGTTTTGATTGGAAAAATAATATGTTTTACCATTTAGAAATTTCATGCTTAGTGTTTACTTATGAAATATGGGTTAATAGAGTGGTTATGGGAATAATATATCCCAATGATAATAAGCTACAAATATAAAAATAGAAAAATATATTGATTTTCTAATTATAATGAAAAATTTATGTAGATGGATTGTTATAAGTAATTAAAAAATCTTTAGAATAGGTTGATTAAACATGTCTTGAAATTCAAAACAAAGTTATTGGAAAATAATGGAAAATTGATGAATGGGGGGAAATATTCAAAATGTGGAAATATAAAAATATAAGAGTGGGTGGTAAGAAATCCATTTGTGCACATTTGATTTTCAAATCTATTTGCTAGGAGAAATTGAGTGAAGAGATTTTCTTTGAGATATTGAATGAAAATGAACAACATTCCACACAAAATGCATCGTGAAAAGAAAGTGAGGAGATTTCAAAGACCTGAGAGGAGTGGGCCTATGGTAAGTGTGGTTTTATTTTTAGATTTTTACATTTATTATCATTTATCAGGGCTTAAATTAGGCATAAATTAATTTATAGATGAGCTATCTATGAATTTAGTAGTTAAAGTTGTGAATTCACTATAAAAAACTACAAATTCATCAATCTAGGCATTGAATTCATAGATTAGGAATGTTAAATTGTGTTAAGGGTAGAAATAGGGAGAAAATGTGATTTCATAGTTCCACAAATGTGAAATTATTGAACAAGGAAATGAAATTATGAGGATAGACCTCAAAATCACTAGAATGAGGTTTGAAATAAATTTTGGGAATAATTGAATGGATATATGTGAAATTAAAGGTCAGAGGAGAGAATTTGTAAAATTTAATAGTGAAAATGTGTATTGGAGAAATGAAAATGTGATTTTTAAGAGGAAAAAAAGAATTTAGTAAGAATAAACAAGAAGAATGAAGATAACATAAGAATATCATGATCAAGAATGTTGACTTTATACTATTTTTTGGTTTTTGAATGTTTTAATGTAGTGGTAGATGAATTATTATTTTGAGAAATAAAATTAACTTGATGATATCATGTTTTATGTGTAAGAGATATTACCACTACTAACTATATGAGAGTGAAGGCCAAGTGCATTAGAGAGGATGGATAGGTTTATAGAGTACAAGTTTATGATTCTAAAGGCTACTAGTTTATCATATATTGTGAAGATTCCAAAGATTCAAGTAGAAAGCGCATTGATGATAGAACTTTCTAAGAGATGGAACAATGAGATGAATATGTTTCACCTATCAATAGGGGAAATGATAGTTACATTAGAGGATGTTTTTTAATATTTTGGGTATTTTGATATAAGGGAGGCAAGTGTAATGGGGGTAGGGTACACAAGAGATAACATTATATATGATCTTTAGTGATGGACTAATTTCAATTATGAGGGGTAGAGTAGATGTCAATTATTGCACTAAATTAGAGATGGATTCCTTGACTATGGTTCTTATGGATGTTGTTAGTGGCATTATGCTACTTGAAAAGAGTGGGAGATTATGTTAGACTAGTTTATTTCATGTTATCATAGACATGATGGAGATGGGTGAGCGATTTACATGGGGCCATGAGTATTAATGCATTTATGTAAGGACTTACACCATGTAATATACATAGATGGGAGGGAGATTGGGCCATTGACTTTATTATAGGTATGGTGTTGGGAATACATTTATGTAGAGAGGTTAGTTTGTCATATGAGCACATGATATGTGGATGAGCCATTGGCGTAGATATGGTATATGATTTTTGGTACTCACAAACCACATCTAGGTGATCTGGAGTTCTAGGGGAGGGATATTGATGAGATGGGTGATGATCAAATTTATTGGAGACCTTATAGAGAGATTATATTTAAATGTCTACATGATAAATTGATATGGACTATATGATAATCTAGTGTTATATTATTGGGACACATGACTATATGATAGGAGTTAAGGAATGAACTTGATCATGAGGTGGACGGTGTAGTGTGGACATTAGTTAGTTACGTGATGTTGAGATTATTGAGATGGAGGATGTGGATATTTAATAGAAGGAAGGTATGGATATATATGTGGATATATAACATAGAGTTAGAGAAGAGACACCACTAATATTTATTGATAGTGAGGGGATAAAGATGGGGAGGAATAGTTATGATATCAACATAGGATACATATATAAATAGAGGTGATATGGATAGTCTATCACATAAAACAAGATCTTAAGAGGAGTAGATAGTTTTGGATATACTTTATGAGGAGATAAAATCTTGTGATAGGGAGATAGATGATTTACATAAGTAGGTATCTAGATTATAGGGAATCATAGATAGAGGTTGATAGTTATAGATTGATGTTAAGCTAATGAAGAGAGATGGTATGGTGATGGAAATTTGAGTTGAGACACATGATGTAGAGACTCAGAATCTAGATCATACAACATTGACATAGTTTTATAGATAGGAGATAGATATTACTAGGACAAAAATAGTAGAGGCTAGGGTATTACTAGCAGGATAAGGACATATTTCTATATTAGATAGGTTTATGAGGTCCATGGAGTAGGAAACATATTATAGGAGTTTATACGATGAGTTTGGTTCATGTACGCATAAGACACCATCATTTAGAGAGTATTTTATTAGATAATATTCATCATGGAGATAAATATAGTTGATATATTTAGAGAGGTCTATGAGGTAGGATAAATAACATGTGATGGTTCTACCATGAGGCACACCACAGTATGATGACCTGTTTCTTTGACTAGACACCACTTTATAAGTATAGGGTGAGACATGAGATAATGTTTTGATGAGGATATCATCGATGTATACATATATTTGAGATATATATTTTTTATAGACACACTTGATTTTCATATATATATATATATATTCATGATTGTTATGAGAATTTGTACCATGTGGGTGGACATTATGGAGTGTTTATGGACTTTGTATATTTACTATTTAAATTTTATTATGGTTCATGGACATATGGATATGTAGAGCATTAGTTATATTTCCTAAATTTTGATTCACACTAGCATGTATTGATTATTTCTCAATATATTATCATATGTTATGATATGTATAATTCAACTGATGAATGCATGTATAAATGATGTTAGATTGATAATTTGTTTTATATTTGTTCTTTGTATTATATTTATAATAATAATCATTACTGAGCAACTTGATGTTTAATATATATTAAAACACATCACCACCAATGATATTAAATAATCATGGTGAATGTTGTTGTTTTAGGAATATGAACTAAAAATAATAATACGTTATGTAAAATCAAAGTACATCGTGATATAGAAAAACCATAACCATACTATTATGCAATTTAAAAAATAATCTTTTCCACACATATAGAAATAAAATAATTAAAGATATATTTGAAAAAAAGTAATAATCTAGATGATACAAAAAATGACAATGCAAAAACATTAAAAACTAAACATAAATGATACACAAAAAGGTAAATAGTAAACATTCTAAAGATAAGCAATTAACATACTAAAGTAAAATAATCACAATTAACAAAATAACTAAAAAGGAAGTAACCATGTGAATGGTTAAGGATAAAATGGATAAATAACCAACTTAATGGTTAAGGATATAAGAGATTAATAACCAACTTAATGGTTAGGGAAAAAATGGGTAAATAATCCAATTTAATAGCTAAGGATAGAAGAAGATAAATAAACAAATTAATGTTTAAATATATAAAACATGAACAATACAAACATTTAAAAAACAATGGATGAAGTATTAAAAGCTATAACCAAAGACTTAACATACCAAGAAAGAGTTTAATAGTTGTATCCAAGAGATAAGCTAAGTATCTAATAGTTGATGAGGAAGTATAAGGATAAAGAAATCCATTCTTAGGGAAATAGATGATGGGGAAGACAATGGTCAATCTGACCTTGGAGACCCCATGTGTTTAAGTATTACCTACATAATTACCCTATAAAAAGTCCATATGGGAATATCAAGCTAGATGTAGTTATCCTAATACATGAATTGATGATAAAGTGGGTGATTGATGAATTGTTTAAGTATTAGATGAAAAATATCCACAAGTGACCCATCTAAGAAAATGAGTAAATGATTTGGAAGATAACTAGAATGGTATATGTTTTTTGATAAATTTGAATCATAATCTAATATTGAATGTAAGTATAACATTATCAACCATCTTGATAAAATGCTAGAAAATATTTCATTATTATACATTCTCAATACATCTCTTGTATATAAATATATATTTTATAAGAGTCCAAGATAAATTTCAAATAACTAATTGAATCTACATCATAATAGAAGAAGTTTTTACAACCAAGGTATAAGTTTACGTTTGTTTATTTTATTTGTATCACTATCTTAGTTTGAGATAGTTTAGATTAAGATTTATTATCTTAGTTTACATTTATATATCTTCTTCAATACATTTTGGCATGCCCATTGGGACTACATTCCCAAATATTTCAAAATCAAATTCCCTTGTACCAATAACATAACAAAGTATGAAGGTCTCATAGTAGATATCAAAATTTAAATCCAATAAGTAATTCAAAGTCTCCTTATTTTTGGAGATTCTAAACTTATCATTAATCAAGTCACTAATGAATTCTAAGAATGTGATGACAAGTTAATCCCTTAAAATTTAATGGTGGATAGTTTGAAATTATATTTTTATTACATATAAATTGAAAAAGTTCCAATAATAAAAAATTAAGTAGTAGATGCTATGACTACCAATAGTTCCCTTTTATATTTAAGTAGAAATTATAAAAAAAATCTGGTTGAACAATTAATAATAACAACTTATGATACACCTAATTTAGAAATAGTTTATGAGTGGTTGGTCCCACTTATCCCTAGTACTTTTATATCTACACCTAGCTTCATATCAATACCATACCATCTAATT
This sequence comes from Torreya grandis, assembly GCA_037957365.1. Lineage (NCBI taxonomy): Eukaryota > Viridiplantae > Streptophyta > Pinopsida > Cupressales > Taxaceae > Torreya > Torreya grandis. Next base: position 287,041 of record JARHVA010007997.1, on the reverse strand, counting down.
TATCCCCTAATTAACATAATTAATTTATTCAATGCACATCTCACTACACCATCCTTAGCAACACCCTATACCTCAGAGGCTATGATGGAACTCTTTTGCATTTTTTAAATTCTAGATAATCTAATTTTAAAATTAGAAAAGTCCATGAGGGAATATGTGGATCACATTCGAGTGGCATGATTCTTTCAAAGAATATGAGTAGGTTACAATTGGCATACAATCAAAACTAATTCATATACCTATGTCAATAAATGCATACCCTATCAAAAACATGGGGATCTTATCCATAGTATCTCGAAAGATTTACAACCTATCACAACACCTTGGCCATTTTACACATGGGGGTTATACCTTATTTGAATGATAAATACTAGTTATTTTGATGGACATAGGCATATTATAGTGGCAACAAATTACTTTACCAAGTGGGTCGAGGTAATTCCCTTAACTTATGTCGCTGGAAAACAAAGTTACAAATTTATCCTCAACCACATTGTCTACCACTATGATATACCTTCCACTCTCATTTATGAAAATGTCAAGTCATTCAAGAATAAAGATGCTAAGGCTCTTTATCAAACCTATCATATCAAGAAAAAATGGTCCACTCCTTATTACCCACAAGGTAATGGACAAGTTGAGGCAACAAATAAAAACATTTTTCTTATTCTTAAAATATTTGTCAATCAATTTGATCATGACTAGCATAATATATATATATATATATATATATATATATATATATATATATATATATGTATATATATATGTATATATATATATATATATATCCATTCATTTAGGAATACCGCACTAGCATCCGCACACCCATAGTGACAACCCCTTATTACCTTATCTATGGTGGTGAGTCTATTCTTTCCATAGAGGTTGATATTCCATTTTTACAAATATCCTTACAACAAAGCATTGATGAAGAATCCTAGCATATTTCAAAACATAGTGAACTAAATATTTGAGATGAGAAATGACTTAATGCTTTAAACCATCTTCAATTTTACCATAATTGCATTTGTTGTAGTTATAATAAGTGGTTAAAATCTAGGTAATTTGAAATTATATATATTGCTCTTAAGGAAAAATGGTGAAACATCAATGCTAAAAGAGAAAACAAGGGAAATTTTGAGCCTAATTAATTAGGCTCATATATTTCCATTGCCAAGTATGGATCAAGAGCTTATAGATTATCTAAAAAATATGGAAAGGATATTGATAAACCTATGAACATCCTGAACCTTAGGTTATTCTATGCCTAAATTTGTTTTGTATGTTATTATTGATATCCTAGGTGTTCAGAAAAATAAAAAGAATACAAAAAAATAGAAAAGAAAAGCAAAGAAAAACCACATAGATCTTCCAAACATAAAAAGTAGTTTACTGGAACTTTGGGAAAGTACCATGGTGAGAACTAAATTGATGTCACCATGTGTAAAACATTGTCTATATTCACCCTAGTTACTTGGGGGCATTGTGTTTCAGTATTCCATTATATATTTCCATCTCACTTGTTCATTGCTTATCCTATATCATGTTATTTTATGGTTTGATTCTCCTAAATGTGAACCTACATTCTTTCTCATGATAGAGAAGAAAATATTTTGTATTACTTATTTAAAAAACCAAAAATACAAAAAATAAATAAAAAACATCCCAAAAACATGTCAAAATGTTTAACATCCTAAATATCTTCTTGCATCATTCACTCATTTTATTGGTTGGGTCACTTGTACGTCTTTTTCATATAATACTTAAATGCTTCATAAATCACCCACTTTCTTGTCACTTCTTATATTGGGAGAACTACATCTAGCCTAATATTCCCACATGGACTATGTCTAGGGTGGATTATGTATGCAACACTTATAGACTTAGGATCTCTAAGGTCAGCTCAACCACCATCTTTCCCATCATCTATTTCCTTGAGAATGGATTTGTTTATCCTTATACTTCATCATTTATTATTAAGACATAGCTTAGATCTTGGTCACAATTATCAAACTCTTTCTTGGGATGTTAATTCTTTGGTTATAGCTTTTACTACTCGATCTATTGTTTATTTCATTGTTGAATTGTTCATGTTTTCTATCTTTAGCCATTCAATTGGTTATTTATCTCTTTCTATCCTTAGCCATTTAATTCATTATTTATCCATTTTATCCCTAACCATTAACTTGGTTATTAATCCATTCTATCCCTAACCATTAAGTTGGTTATGTATCCATTTTATCATTAACCATTCACATGGTTACTTCCTTTTTAGTCACTTTATCAATTGTGATTGTTTGCTCCAGTATGTCAATTCATTATCTTTATAATATTTAATATTTATTTATTTATTTGTGTATAGTTTCTATTTATTTATTTATGCTGGTTCATTGTCATTTTTTTCATCATCTAGATTAGTTTTGTTTTAAAATCTTACTTTAATTATTTATTTTTATGTGTGGAAAAGATTATTTTATGAATTGCATAATAGTATGGTTATGGTTTTTCTACATCATAGCATACTTTGATTTTACCTAATTTATTACTTCTTTATTTATATTCATAAAACATCAACATTCCTCATGATTATTTAATATCATTGGTGGTAATGATTTTTATGTTATATTTAAAATTAGGTTGCTCAATACTCTTTATTGTTGGAAATCCAATGCAAGGAACCAAAAAAAACAAATAAGCTATCTCACAAAATATATCCATGCATCCATAATTAACTCATACATGTCATAATCCATAATAATGTGTTTAGATATAATTAATACATGCTAGTGTGAATCAAAATGTAGGAAATATAACCAATGCTCTACATATCCATATATCCATCAAACATGAGTAAGTAAACATAAAAAAACATATAATGTTCATATAAAGTCCATAAATAGTCCATAGTTTCCATCCATATAGTACAAGATGTGTGTGTGTGTGTGTGTGTGTGTGTGTGTGTGTGTGTGTGTGTGTGTGTGTGTGTGTGTGTGTGTGTGTGTGTGTGTGTGTGTGTGTGTGTGTGTGAACATTAAGTGTGACTATATAAAAAGATGCATCTCAAATCTACATACTTTCCTTCACATCCATGGATTTGTGTGTAATAAATTGATGTTATTTAACCCTTATTGTGAGGATATTTACAAAGACGTGGAATAACTATAGGTTTCAATCTGGTTTTTTTGAAACTCATTAAATCATGGGAGCTCAAGCATTTCTCTACTACTATATAGGCATTTATATACTACCAGATAGAGATACCTTTGTGTTCCTTCACTCCTCTTCCTTCATTTCTTAAGCATGATGCATGATACATTAACCTTATTTCATCATGTGAGCCTTTGATCCCCTTTTGATTTTCTTTTGATTTTATTAATTAATCATTTTTAAACACATTGGTTCTTTTCTTTATATATATATATATATATATATATATATATATATATATGAATGAAAGGAGAGACAAAACCACTATGATCTAATGTAGTTATAAAACAAATTATTTACTAGAATGTCCTTACCAGCTACATCTACACCACTGATTATCACCTCCAATCAAGTATGAGTATGGAAAGTGTGCTTGGTCCAATGGAATAATAAAATTTTCTAAAGTTATATGGAGTATTTAAGAGAAACTTACACACACCTGGTATAAATATTAAAATGTGACACAACCTTGAATGACTATCATTACATACCCAAATCTTGAAGACCTCAAACATAGAAGTATAAAAAATTTGTGAACAGATCCCAAATTATGAGTCCCCTTTCAGATTCCCTTTCCCATATATCAATTTAAGCATGGATAAAATACCAATTGGTAGGAGTTAGTTTGGTCATTTCAGGATAAACCAATTAGATTGTCATAAGAAATAATAAAACATCTAAACTATAAAGTAAAAAAATAGACTAGAAAGCAAGAAACTAAACTATAAAGTAGGAAACTAAACTAGAAAGTAGGAAACTAAAATACTACCTCTACCACATTTTCTTCATTAGTTTGGGGAAAATTCAGATGGTACATCCATGAATTAATGTTTCAAAAATTATATATTGACTAGATATGTAAGTTCTTCTTCTTGAAGGTTCCTTAGACAAAATGCATTATTACCTAGGATCTTTAAAAATCTGGTATGGTCCAATCCATAGTCGGGAAAATTTATCATACTACCCTTTTTTCATGGGATTTATCCCACAAAATCACTAGATTATAGATCCTAAATGATTTGAATTTTTCCCTTTTGTCAAACCATGTTTTGACTACATCTTGATGTTTACTAAAAGTCTGTAAGGCTTTAGTCCTTGAGTATTCCATTTCTATTATATCTAGTCATTGAGATTATGATTTTTCATTTGGTTTCATATATTTCTACATGAATTGACATGTTAGACACTTTAGCATGATTAGGAATACTGGTCATCATACATACAAAAATAGATAGGGTGAGGTCTTCAGGGCCTACTTATATCTTGTTTATTCTACCAATAGGGTATACTTAAGTAGATTATGCCATTCCCTAGGCTTATCCCCAATCAATTTCTTAATTTCATCTATCAAGTTCTTATTAATTGATTCAACCAATCCATTTCCTTGAGGATAATGGTTATAATATGACCTAATGGTAATTTTATTTTCATGAGCCCATTTAGTGAATTTAGTCGATATGAACACTAGTCCATTATCACAAACTAGAGAGATGAGAGTGCCAAATATAGTTGTGATGTGTTATTCTAAGAATTTAAACACATCTTGTGATCTAGAGTTCTTGGTGGCCACTACCTTAGTCCATCAGGTGCAATAATTTGTTGTAGTGATTAAAAACTTATAACCTACTAAAGAGTTTGGGTTAATGTTGCTAATAAAGTCTAACTTGCACTAGGAAAATGGCCTTCCCTCAACAATAACTTATAATGGCATTATTGAATGTACTTATCTTTTTGCTAAATCTTGGAATTCATGACATGTCCTTACATGGGCATGGATGTCCTTGAAGATTATTGTCTAGTAATATCCCATTCATAGGATTTTGTGAGATATGATGTTCCTAGATGGATGACCACTACCTATCTTTTAGTGTAGGTTTTTGATAATATCTTGAGTCTCTTTTATTGATACACATCTAAGGTAGATGCCTTCATAATTTCTCCTATAAATAACTACTTTATTAATAATGTAGTGAGTATATTTGAGCCTCAAAGTTCTCCTTCATTCTAAATTGAGTTCTATGGGACAAGTACCTAAAGTAAATATTGAATTATGTTAGTATACCATTCCCCTTTGGACACCTAGGCCTCATAAACCTCTTCAATAGTAAAGCATGGGTTAGGTTCAATTATGAGTTGGATGGTGCCTAAGCTTGAATGATTTTAGCAGGCTTGATTTCTATAACAAATTCCTATAATTGTGTTGCCCATTTACCTCTACATTCTCCAAATTCATTTTATGACAAGGTAAGCTTGACAAAAAGGTCAGGAATGATAGTGATAGTCTTATTTCTGAGGATGTAGTGGAAAAATTTATTCCCTACTTTCATAAGAGTAAATATTTTCTTGTCGATCATGGAATACCTAAGTTATGTATCCTTCAAATTCATGGTTATGAAGGCAATGGGATACTTAGTCTCATCTTTATGTTGTGTTATGAAAGCATCAATTATATGTTATGAATCAAATGAGTATAAGTAGAAGTCCTTTGTGAAATATATATTAATCAGTATTGGAGCCTGAGATATAGCATATTTGATGTCTTAAAAATATTTTTGGGCCTTGACTATCCATTTAACTTTAGCATCTAGTTTGAGTATTGCATTCATGGGTCTTACAATTTTTACAAATCTTGAGATGAACATTCTTACAAAATTTATTTTCCCAAAGAAATAATTGAGATCCTTCTTGTTATTTGGTAGTGTTATATTTCAAATCCCCTATATTCTATCTATATTGATGAATATTCCCTCTTTGGTAATGATGTGTCCCAAAATATTTCCCTTAGTAACTCTAAATATGCTCTTTTTTAGGTTTAAAAAAATGTCAAACCTTCTACATCTTTATAAGATTGCTTGCAGATGGCCTACATGATCATTTTTGTCCTTGGAAAAAATAGTAAGGTCATCCATATATATGATTATATATTTACCTATCAATTCTCTAAATGCATGTTCCATTGATCATTAAAAAGTGGATCTTACATTAATTAGGCCCAAAGTCATCCTCTTATATACATAGGTTACCCACTTTAAGGTAAATATAGTTTTCATTCTATCTTATAATTATACTAGTACCTAGTTATAACCTAAAAATCCATCCAAGAAGGACATCATTTAATAGCCATTGAGTATCTAAATAGCCTCATCTAGGGATGGTAGTGGATAGTTATCCTTCTTAGAAGCTTTATTCAAGATTCTAAAATCAACACATAATCTAATTTATCCATTCTTCTTTCTGATTGATACTATAATGACCACCTAGGTAGAAAGCTTAATTAAGAATACTATCCTTTCACTCAATAACTTTTCTACTTCTATTTGAATGAGAGGTTCCAAGATAGGATTCACTAGTCTCTATCTTTGTATGAAAGGCTTATGGTTTGGATTTGATGGGATTGTATGGGTGATGACCTTTGGGTCATAAACCTTCATGTCCTCATACATCTATGCAATCACATCTTTTTATTAGGTGTGTAAATATTTCACCCATTGCCTTTCTTATGGAGTGCAACTAAGGCCAATGTTGATGTAGCATTAGCTACTAACATCTACAAAATTCTCCCCTTTGAAGTCAAACTCACTAACCTTGGGTTATCCTTGTTGTTGAGCTTGAGGATATATATAAAATGATCTTTTTAAAGAGACCATTCCAAATGGGAGTTGATTTTCTTTGATTTGGATGATACCTTACTCACTTGACTCCTTTTGGTAGAGATAACTAACTTATTTGTAATCAATGATTTAGGACTCAAATTATCTTGAATTTGTTATAAACCAAATGATCTATTGGTCATCATAGAAGACTTTTAAATTCTCTATGTTGTCAGGAATAAAAGGACAAGTTACTATCTCAATAGAGAATCTTTTTGCCTTGGATTCTTGGAGAGGCTCCAAATTGATAGTTGAACCTAGTTTTTCCCCCTAGGAATAACTACCATGTTGAAAACATAAAAGGATTCAATCAAATCCCATGATTTATGATTATATATTATTAGATATGACAACTTACACTAGTATTTATTTGTAAATATATTGATTACCAATTATAAACCCCCTTATACTAACAATTTCTTAACATTATTTTTAAGGCAAAGTGTAATCTTAAAATAAATGATTCATATTTAGTTATATTATTGGTGCAAGGGAAATATAATCTATATGCTTCTATGAACTTATTTTTTTGCATATAAATTAATTCAATTCCTACACCTAATCCCTATTTAGATCTGGCATCATCAAAGTTGAGAGTCCATAGTTGGGTATAGCCACATTAATTTGGTTCTTGTATTTCATTTCATATGGTGAAAGTATAGATATGGAGGCTAGGGGATCCATAACTTACCTCTTCATTATTGACATTTTACTCTATGATATGATAATTAATTCTTCACCTTGATCAATTCAAATTTGGTTTGGAAGGCCTCTTCATGGTATCCAAATGTGAGATAAATATGTTTGAGGTATCCATTGAGTATCTTAGACCATCCCCTAGTCAATAATAGTCCATATCCTTTAGTCATGTATACTATAAGGATTTCAATAGTCATCTATAATTGTAGATCAAATGCTACCTAAATATGCACATTAGTTAGCTCTCTAATCACTATTACTACCATTTTATCTAACTATAATAATGTTCTCTTTGATGGGATTGGAGTTAGGGAAGTATTTTGACAAATAGAATTAGGCATCATAGTGTCTAAAGCTCCATAATTGACTAAATAATTATGAATATTTTTATCGAATGATCTAATGGTAAAAAAAAGGTGGTACCTCCAGCTTAATTTTGTATATGATGTCAATGTCAGAGGCCTTTATCTTCTTGTTAAGAGATTTTGTCTTTTTTAAAAAGTCCTTACCTATGATAGACTTCAATAGGCATTATTTTTGTTCAGTAGTTTGGACCAATTCATGAAGGGTGATGTTTTCCTTTATTTTTTTCATGTCCTTGACATTGTTATACCCCCATATATTCTATTCCTCCTTATTCTAAGGTTGATCATTCCCTTTTGGGGGAGGTGGATTATTATTAGATTTTAGATTTGATGGAATAGATGTACTAATTAGAGTAGATTTTTTGAAGGGATGCTTGTTCCTTAGGTTGTAACCACCTTTATGATATTGTTGGAAGGAATGGATTTCATTAGTGTTGTCTTTTTGTATGTTATCATCTTCACTTAGGAAAGGAAAATCATGGTTCTCAAAAAACAAGGTAGTACTTTAAGAGCTAGAGTCTCAGTGGAATTCTAGTGGCTTATGCATCAAATATTACACCACCACCTCTCTTTGAAAGATCTCAAAAGATACATATAATTCAAAATAGTCAAGTTCACCATGCTAAAACATATTAAGGATTTTTCCCCATTTAGGCATGGTTGTCTCTACTATATTAATTATTGGAGGCTTGTTGGGATGATTTGTATTATTTATTTGCCTACTAAAATGTATATTATACCTTTGAAACCCATAATTATAATAATTATTTATTATATTAACATTGTCTATCTTTTTTTACATGCCAAGGAAATCATTGCTTAACTTTTGAACCATTTTTTGTATGGCACATATCTATGCTTTAGTAGAGTCTATAACCTAAAAAACTATAGTAAGGGATGGAAGTGAATGCTAGTTATGTTGGTAACCATTTCTAGGTTCATGGTTGTTTAATAAAGTATAATTCAAATGTGACATATGAATTGGAGGATTAAATGTGTATAATTGATTTAGATTAAATGTGGGGACATTCTGTTTCACATGGGGAATTGGATTCGAAGATGGGAGACCAATATTGATAATAAGTGTGCCAAGAACCTCATGATTAAGTTTTTTGTCAATGTTATGGGCCTCTTCATAGGCCAATTCCAAAGTGTTGATATCAGTATCCCTTCGTAAGAAGACTATAGTAATTGGATCGAGAGCATTCTTGTACATTTCTAATGCCAACACTTTTACCAGTTTACATAATGGACTTTACCAGGTATACATCTTCTGTAATCTTGTATTGAAGGCTAGGATTGGTTCATTGGGATCCATGTTCATGCTATTAAAGTTTTGGTGTATCAAACCAAGAATGGTGACCTACCCAAACTATGTAATAAAATTAGTTTGACATTAATTCTAGGAAGTAATGGAATTCTCTTTTAGATTAAGGTAAAAATCATAAGCAACATCTATTAATGTGAAAGGAAAAAGTCTGCTTGTAACAAATTCATTAATAACATTCATCAATCTCAATGTATCTTTCAAAGAGTTTATGTGTTCTTCTATCATTCTTTCTCTTGAAGGAGAGAAGGATGATAGATACTTTTTAGGATTCCTTGGTAGGTCATTCACATCCCCTAAGATGGCAATAGTAGATCCAACCAACCAAGGTCATTGATCCATAAGATGATTAATAGGGGGAGTGATCCTTACTAGGGAAGGTGTTATGGCTCTATTATTGACATGGGTAGTTGGGACATATCGAGGCCTTCTATGATTTAACAAAATTGAGACTAGAAGACTAGCTTAAGCTCTAGATCTGGTCCCTCTCTGAGGTGACTCTAGTGTAACTCAATGTATAAATTAAAATCTTTTATAAAAAGGCTTGGTCCCTCCTTATAATTCTAAAAATAATGTTGATGTGGTTTTTATACACATCAATTAATAATGAGGTAGCCATTGATATTTTAGGATCATAATGGAGGTAATATCTACTCTAGGGCACAAGTTATAGGTATGTGGTTGAACAACTAGGTGATGGAATATCAAGCAAATCATGTAAATTGTTAACCAAGATTATGTATGGATGGTATCTAAAATAAATTTAAAACTAGGAAAGTTTGGTAGATAGGTGGATATTAATCTAAAGTGGGTAGATCTTAGAAATAAACTCCAAAAAGAGGGAACGGTAGAGAAAAAAATAAATCTTAATGAATTTAAGAATTAAATTTTGGGATGGATTCTTCATGGATAAGTGTTTTTAGAACCAATTTTTTTTGCTATTAGTTATTATACACACATGAAAACATAGTCAAGTAGTCTGGGAAAAATTGGTATAGGAAACTCAGAGATCTAAACTAAAGGTTGTTCCTTTTAGAGTAATTATTGCAAACCTATACTTATGATATTATGACTTAGATTAGGGAGGTATATAAGGTAGATAAAACACATACATAAAATACTATATCATAGAAAACACCTATACACACTTAGAAAGATGAGACATTCAACCTAATTGCAAATAATAAATAAGAATTGCTAATTCTTCAATAGCGATTGCACATCTAAAATCATCATATTAATCATAATAAAAGGAATTACTCATAGCTATTACACACTCAGAATTAATGAATAAAACAACCTAAATATAAAACTTGATTACATATAATATGGAAATAAAAGGAACCAACACATTTGTGATAATTAAAATTTGATTTGCTCCTCTATTGATTTTTTAACCCTTGAAAATGAGGATTTTAGACACATATATAGACTTGGGGAGGGGTCACCTCATCCTCCAAGAGCATGTAAACTTGAAATTACATGGAATAATTAGAACCTCAGTCATAATTATAGTTTCAAAACTAAATGTATACATATCCATAATTGACTTATAATTTTTAAAAATAAAGTTATCCTTTATAGTGTGATGCAATGTGTGCATGCTTACAAAAAAATTGACATATTTTATACTTAAGTCCTCATAAAAGCATAATATGAGAAAAAAAATAACAACTTGGTATTGGTGCACATAAAATTAACCTTTGAACTAAGGTTGGGGGGATGTTTGCATGGATAGACTAACTATTGGAGTCACTATTGTAGATACTCGTGATAAACTAGAAATTATAGCATCAATCTTCTTCTATGCTTTCAAATGAAGATAACACTTATGTATTGCATCATGTTTCTATTTGATAATTTCCAAGTTGAGTAATGAGGGTATGTGTACCCTATTCACATGTTTAAGGAGCTTGCCATGCTCCATCTTTATGTTTTGGAAGTTAATATTGAAAATCTCTAATTATATCACCTTCTTTCCAGTAAAACTCAACTCATCTTCAATTTCATCAAGTGTTAATCCATAAAGTCTTTGATTGAAATTATTGGATGCTACTTGAAGGAATTTATCAAAATTGATCCTATTAATAAGCTTACCTATATTATCCCTTGCCTTAGATATTTTATATTCTTCTAGGATTTTAAAAATGAGAGATTCATGTTATTCATGCTTAGGCATTAGTGCACCAACTATTTTAATCCACACTCTAGCCTCTTAGGTTATAATTAACACCAAATTTAGGTCATTTGAAACATCTAATAGTCTCATTAAATAAATATGTTTATACACCTTATTGGTAGTATGAAGAATCAATAAATTCAATTTATTCTCATCCTATTTCAAAGAACTAAATGATTTATGAGTCTTATTTATATGAGGAGGCAAATATGCCCTTATTACATTGATGGATTCTACAGCATTACATAATTTTGATGCATCCTATTGAACCTCAATCTAAATTCCTTTAGGGATATGGATTGTTTGTTATTGATACTTTATTTGTTGTAGCTCTTGCTCAAGCTCCTTCCTATACATTTTATTCCCCTCATTTAATACTATCATAACATCCTTATAAGTTTTAATAAGGTATTTAAAGTCCTATATATGTGGGGATTACCCTATCTTCCTGTTCTTCTTTTTGGCTAATATAGAGACTTCTTTCCTTTATTTAAATATGATTTCTCCCCTACTTCTTCCTCTATTTTCTTCTTCCTCAGCCTTTATATGCTTCCTGAGTGTTTATAAAACATAGAGCTTATAGAGGGTAACTCTATGATTTTGAAATTTGGTTTTTGAGAAGCCTTTGATCTAAGATCAGTTGTCCATGGAGGGATGACTAGTTGTGATGGGTTTATTGGCTATATGTCCTCAACTATGGTCTCAACTGATTTATCCTTTGATTATTGATCTAAATCACCTTTGAGTACTAAGTTAGGAAGGGAGGGACATATGATCTTAGAGTAATCCACACCTCCATATTGGGTTAGTGGGTAGACTATATATACATGTTTTCTATTTTTAGCCTTCTATGAGGATGTTTTAGTAGTATGTTGGGAAGAGTTGGTGGAAGGCATTGGCAAGTTTATTTGGGTAGATGAGAAATGGAGTTGAGAGCTTACCAGTGTTGTTTTAATCTTTTTATAACCCCTCTATTTGGTCTTAGGTTAGAATAAATTAATATCAAAGGGAATTTCCATAGAAGTGGAAATAATAGATATGGTTGGGATTTTTGGGGGAATAACAAGAATAGGGGTATAAGTAACATACTATATCTTTAGTGTGATCAAATGGTGTTTTTTCCATGGCACTGAGGGGAACTGGATCAAATTTAATAATTAAATAAAGGATAAATAAATCAAATTAAATTTGGGAAGAAATGACTAAAGGTTGATCTTTATCTAATTGGTCATATTTCATTAGTTTTTTTCCTTCATCTATAAGGATTAATGCCTTTGCTATTTCTAATTCCTCCCCCTCATCTATTTATTGTTTATCTATTGTTGGTTACTAAAATGAAGGTGTATCTATGTGTGGTTCATCATCAGTTGGGTTATCTAAGAGTGGAGGACCCCCTGGCTTCCTCTTATAGTAGATTGTAGACTTTCTAGCTAGGGATGAGGCTCACTAAACTAAGGTAATAGCAACCTCTTGCATAAGAAATTTAGCTAGGTGATCTTGGCTTTATGAATCAGAGGAGTCTAAGAAAATTGGATCCTTTTGAGATATTCTATTCTTAGTTTCACTCACACTAGGCTCCATCTTCACAACCTTTAATATTTGGGGAGCTTCTAAAGAAGGTTTCTCTTATTCTTCTATTTGTTATGGACGTCTGTTATAGCAAAATTTATAAGTAGTCCATCCTCTAATAGGTCGAATACTTGTATGTATATATTAAACATAAATTAAAGGTTCTCCTTAAATAATATTCAAATGTTCTTATTTCAACCCTATAAGTTGTACCCTTTCCATGACTTAGGTGTCATCCTTTGCATCTAAAAATAAAAAATTAGGGTCATAAGGAATGTGTTAGTGTGGAATACCAAAGTGACAGATATGTTTTTGAATCCAAACATAAGGGTTATAATCCCTATGAGGTAAGGTGGCCAACTGATAATGCTTCATTTTATTTCTCACATCCTTGAAATGTTTTCTCATTATATATCACATTCAACCTATTATCATATGGTACCCATAAAACATGATTTTATTCTACTTTATAATATCTACCTGTACACTCCACCAAAGTTGGAATGCAAGATCTTACTCTATGATCTTATCATGCACATACTTGGGCATGTATAAGGGGTTAACCTTATTATTGATGACCATAATTGCTTTATACTCTGGGTATAGCCAATAGTCACCTCGAGGTGCCAATGTATCTTCTATACTCTTTGATATCCTAGGTAGTGGGGCCTCATAGATAGCATACAATACCAAAGGATATATATATTATAACATCTAGGTGATATTCTTGGTGTATGAATATATGTGCATGAATTAAAATTAATCATAGATGTTATTATTTATGCAGTCAGTAGATGGATCCAAAACTCCCCATAATCCATGTATACAATTTGCATTATTACATCAAGGAGGTCTGACATCATGTAAAAATGGGATAATAAATTAGACATTTTTCATTTATATATAGCTTGTTCCCTTAGCTTAAAATTCAAAATCTCCCCTAGGTCAAAAGTCATGTTAGATCTCATCAACATATCTAGAAGTGGTACCCAATCTAGGTGGAGGAAATGGATACTTTGCATGTCATATGGCTTGTTCAATAGGGCCATCTTTATATTAACCCTCATTCTATTTTTTTTGATAATTACAAAGGATTTTAACTTCAATAACATAGACTCCCTAGGAAGAAGCCATACGCTTAGATTTTTTTCAATTGAATTATTATTAATTCATGATACCACCCTGTACATGTCAAACATTACATCTAAAATTGGAAAAGATAAGTACCTTTAGAAATAATCACCTAAGATGCAAGCCACAACCATATTATGATCCAAGTGATGTAAGAAGATGTAATTTTTTCACCTTACCATTGTAGAACAAGTCTTGTAATAGTTCAATATAGAGCATAATGTTGAGCTTGGTTGTCATGAAGTGAAGACCTTATCGAGAGAGAGAGAGAGAGAGAGAGAGAGAGAGAGAGAGAGTAGGTCTATCACTAATTGACACTACACATGAAATAGATCTCTTTCATGAGAAAATACATAGACCTCATCAATTAAATCCCATAGGTTTGAGTGGTTATCATATATATCATTATATATTTTATCATCGAACACGATGTCTTTATACTCTTGGAATCCTTAATGGAAAATTTATATGGTTGAATCACTCTTATAAAAACTTAGGATGATGAAGGAATTACAATTTGACTAGTTTATTCAAATTTAATTTCCTAAACTATAAAAACACTTCTATATTATTGGGGTCTTTGTATTTGATGTGTAGGTGGCTAGGGTTTTGTTCACAGAGTAGTAATTGAGCTTTGAATTTACTTATGATAAATGAACATGTTGATATATATGAGTCATTGATATGGATTTTTGAATTAAATTCTATTTCATGCATGTTTAATTCCTAATGTTCATATTATTTCTTTACTTGCATAATTCAAGCCTTTTTAGTTTATTTATAAGGGAAACCACATCTTTACATTATTTGATAAGTGTCAAAGAGTAGTTATTCTTTGTTGTCTAAGTTTAGTGGGATTTGGTAGTTAAGAAGTTGGGTTTTGTGTTGGGACCCATCAAACAATTCTCAGGAATTGAAGGCTTTGAGCATAAATATTGAACAAGTTTTTTTAAAACCAAATCCTTTGAAATGACATTAGAATAAAAACCCTAAACATAAGTTGTAAACAAAGCATATAACAAACAAATCCCAAAAAAAATCTCTAAATAAGGGAAACCCCAAACATAAGTTATAAAAAAAACATCTGATGAATAAATCCCAAATAAAATCTTTGAATAAAACCTCTAAACACAAAATATGATGAAGACCATTCTGAATAAATTGACTAATGAACAAATCATAAACAAAAACTTTGAACATAAAAGCTAACAAAGACTATTCTAAATAAATTATCTAATGACTAAGTCTTGAACAATTTCTCTAATGAATAAAATCCCTATGAATAAATTTTCTAAACTCAAGTACTCAATAAAATGTTTGACAACCGAATTCCTAACTTAAGAATTTATAAATTTCCAAAAACTAAAACCTACATAAATACAAAACTCTCAAAAGATGTTAATAAGTTAGTCAAAAATGTAAAATATCATTTTTTATACTTCTAAGTGTTGAGATTAAGGAACAATCCAATATAACTTCCACAGAAGAGGAAAACTCAACAAATATGACCAAATCAAAATAAAAGTGGGTTCCCATTATTTTTTAAATAAATAAGAATGTTTGGTACAATATTTTAGTCTATGTTTTTGTATTTTTTAATTTATTTTGGTTACCTTTTTACAATTTCACTTTTTTTTTCTTTTGCACAACTACAAATTTCTCACAAAGAGTAGATTTTTTTATTTTGTTCATGATTTTTCTTTTAATCCATTTTAGGTTGACATATACAAATCCTAAATAAACATTTTAACCAATTATTTGTAGAAAACTTATCAAATAAAATTAAGAAAAGAAATAAACACAAACTTATACCTTGGTTACAAAAGCTTATTCCATTACGATGTAGATTCAATTAGCTCTTTGAAATGTTGTTGTTTAAACTTCTAATCTAAGGTAAAAATGGGCAGCATGTTGGTACAAAATTATCTTTGGTATCTTGTATTTTATTTGGATTCACTTGTGATTTTGATAGCACTTCATTAGGATAAGTCAAGATGATGAATTTTATGGTTTTCATGCTTATTTATAGATATTTGGAGGAAATATCCAATGGTGGAGGATTATTTTGATATTTTAAATGATTTAAATAATCTATAGTGGCTAATGAATCCTCATCCATGAAGATGATGACCATTTTAAATTATTGAGAGAAGTATGAAAATGGTTAATTGAGTCACCAAGAATGAGTCAAACTCTTTGACAACTCAAGGGATGACTCAAAGGTGGTTGAGGAAGTTGTGGATTTGGTTGGAATGAGTCAAAATTTGAGTTGAATAAAGTGGAAGATGTTGGGTGAGGTTTATAATACATATTTAATATTTAAATAAGGATTTAAAAGTGTGCACAATTGATTAATTTGATTTATTCAGTTGTCTAAACTTTGGCAGAGATGTCACAAATTATATTAAGAAGAATAAATAATAGCTTTTACATGCATTTCAATACTAAATGTAATTTAGGTGTCTACATTTACCCCTTTTTGAAATAGTGTTGAAAAGTAATTCTATTTCAAAGAATAATATAAGAAGTAAATCATTGATGATTAAGAATAAAAAATTTGGCCCAGATCAATTAGAATGAGTGTGATGATGCCCCTCGAGGGTTTGTGTGATAAAATGGATAAAAAATCAAAATATATGAGAAAAAGTGATTGATAAAGTGATTTAGATTATCAAAAAATCAACTTATTGTAGAATTGATGTCAAATTTACAATATTAAGGCTGGGTATATTGGTTTCCCTTAGATGATTAGAATAGAATATTGACTGAAAATACAATATGTTTTACCATTTAGGGATTGCATGCTTAGTGCTTGTTTATGATTCAGGGGTCAATGGAGTGGTTGTGGGAACAATATATTCTAGTTATTATAAGTTACGGATCTAAAAATGGAAAAAAGAATATACTTTTTTAAATGAAAATAAAAATTTATGTAGACTGATTATTACAAGTGATTGAATTAGATTTGAGATAATTTGATTTAGATTATCCTAAAATTTGAATCAAAAATAATGAAAAATTAATATAATGGAGGGACCGATGGAATATTTTAAATGGGGTAAAATTATAAATAAAAGAGTGGGGGTTAAGGAATTCATTTGTGCACATTTTATTTTCATAGTTTTGACTACAAGAAGTTGAGTGAGGATATTTATTCTAAGACATTGGAAGAAAATGGACCACATTCCACACCATGAGCACTATAAAACATGAGTTAGGAGATTTCAAAGACCTGAGAGGAGTAGGCCTATAGTAAGTGAGGTTTTGTTTTTGAATTTTTGCATTTATTTTCATTTATTAGGGCTTAAATTATGTGTAAATGAATTTGTAGATGAGTTATTGTGAATTCATCAACAAAATTTGTGAATTTGCTATATAAAACTATGAATTCATCAATATAAGAAGTGAATTTATATATTAGGAATGTGAAATCATGTTAGGGGTATAAATAGGGTAAAAATGTGATTTTTTGGTTCTAAAATTGTAAAATCATCGAACAAAGTAGTAAAATCATGAGGATGGACTATGAAATCACCCAAATGATGTTTAAAATTGATTTAAGGGGGATTTGAATGGGTATATGTGAAATTTAAGGTTAGAGGAGTGAATTTGTAAAATTTAGTAGTGAAAATGTGTATTGGAGAAGCAAAATTGTGATTTTAAATAGGAAATGAAGAATTTAATAAGGATAAACAAGAAGAATGAGGATGGCATAAGAATAACATGATAAAAATGTTGGTTTTATAATGTTATTATTTTTTTAAATGTTTTAATGTGGTGGTAGATGGATTATTATGATGAGAAATAAAATTAACTTGATGATAATGTGTTTTATGTGTAGGAGGTATTACCAGTGTTGACTACATGAGAGTGGAGGCTAGGTGCATTGAAGAGGATGGATAGCTTCATAGAGTACAAGTTCAAGGTTTTAGAGGCTACTAATTTATCATATATAATGCAGATGTCATAGATTTTGTTAGATAGGGTATTTTTGATAGCACTTTTTGTGAGATGGCAGAGTGAAACAAGTACATTTGACATACCAATATGGGAAATATCAATTACATTAGAGGATGTTTATCAAATTTTGGGTATTTTGAAATGAATGAGGTAAGTGTATTAGGGGAAGGGTTTATAGGAGATGAAATTTTATAATATCTTTAGTGATTGGATGATTCTGATTGTGAGGGGTGAATTAGATGTCAATTGTCACACTAGATTATAGATGGACTCCTCTACTATGGTTCTTATGGATATTATTAGTGGCATTATACTACCTAATAAGAGTGAGAGATTATGTCTGATTAGGTTTTTAGATGTTATAAGAGACATGATAGAGATGGGTGAGTGGTTTTGTGGGGGTCATGCCTATTAGTGCATTTGTACAAGGACTTATACCATGTAGTTTATATAGATGGGAGGGAAAATGGGCCATCAAATTTATTATAGGTATGGTGTTAGGAGCACATTGTTATAGAGAAGATAGTTGGTCATATGAGCATATTATCAATAGATGAGCCATTAGCATATGAATGGCATATGATTATTGGTACTCATAGACCACATCTAGGTGATTTGGAGTTATACATCAGGGTTATTGATGAGATAGGTGATGATCAAATCATCTGGATACCTTATAAAGAGATTGTATTTTAGTGGCCACAAGATGATTTATATGTGGACTATATGATGAGCTAGTGTTATATTATTTGGACACATGACTACATTATAAAGATACATCACCCTAATAAGATGATGAAATAGTTTGAGATTAGATAACACATCCTAGTGGGTCCACATATCTTTACACGAGCTATGAGAGAGAGAGAGAGAGAGAGAGAGAGAGAGAGAAAGAGAGAGAGAGAGAGAGAGAGAGAGAGAGAGAGAGAGAGAGAGAGAGAGAGAGAGAGAGAGAGAGAGAGAGAGAGAGAGAGAGAGAGCATAGTGGGGGATGACTACTGATTCAATGATAGTTGATCATATTTGGTCATAGCTATAGACATTAAGATGGGGTGACCAAAGGAATGTGATTAATGTAGGATTTATGGATGGTTATGTGGATTGGTGGTCTTGATAGTGGATATTTAGATTGACTACATTATATGACCACCAAAAACATGGAGATTGCTATTAGTGTCAAGATTGAGTAGATAACCATGAGGCATAATATTAGGAACCTGGATTAAGAGGGATATTATAGGAGATAGGGGATGAACCTAAACATGAGTCATACGACATGATGTGGATATTTGTTAGTTAAATGAAATTGATATTACTAAGATGGTGTATGTAGATATTTTATGGGAAGTAGGTATGTATGTAGATGTGGATATAGATATGCATGTGGATACATAGTAAAGACTTAGAGATGAGACTCTAGTGATATTTATTGATAGTCAGGGGGACATAGATGGGAAGGACATACTTATGAGATAAACACATGATACACATATAAATAGAGGTGATATGGTTGGTCTTTCACACACAATGAGATATCAAGAGGAGCAGACACTTGTGGATATACTTCATGAAAATATTATATCTCATGAAAAGGAGATAGATGGTTTGCACATGTAGGTATCTAGACTATATGGAATTATAGATAGTAGAGGGGATTAGGTAGTAAAGATTAGATGATTATAGGATGAAGTTGATAGGATACAAGCTACAACTAAGAGGATGGAGACAGATGGTATAGAAAGGGTAGTTGGTTTTGTGACACATCACATGGAGACTTAGATTCTAGATCATACAACATTTACACAACATTGTAGATACGAGATATATAATGTTAGGATAGATCTAAAAGAGGCTAGGGTATTACTATTAGGACAAGGACATATTTTGACATTAGATAGGGTTATGAGGGCCATGGATTAGGCCATATATTACAAAATTTTATATGACGAAGTTGTTCCATGCACATAGAGGGAACCATCCTTTATAGTATTCTATTAGATGATATACATTAGGGAGATAAATATATCTGATAGATTTAGAGAGGTCTATGGGGTAGGATACACATTGCATGATCGGTCTACCACAAGTCACACCATGGCATGAAGAGCTTAGTTTGAGACTAAAAACTCCATTATAGGGATAGGGCGAGACATGAGATAGTATTTTGATGATGATTTCACATATGTATATGTATATTTAAGATGTATCTTTTTGTATAAACACACTTGATGTTGATATATATATATATATATATATTCATGATTTTATGAGACTTTGTACTAAATGGATGGACATTATGAACTTTATTTCGACTTTGGATGACTTGTTATGTTTACTTACTAATTTTTTATAGATATATGAATATGTAGATGATTGGTTATAATTTGTACATTTTGATTCACACTGACATGCATTAATTCTTTCTTAGCATATTGTTATGGATTATGACATGTATGAGTTAATTTATGGATGCATGGATATATGTTGTGAGATAGTTTTGTGTTTTATTTTTTATTCCTTGTATTGGGTTTACAACAATAAAGAGTATTGAGAAACCTAATTTTTAACATAGCATAACACTCATTACCACCAATGATATTGAATAATCATAAGGAATGTTTATGTTTTAGGCATATAACTAAAGAAAGAAAGAATTGTGAAAAATAAAAGTACATCATGATATATAAAAATCATAACCATACTATTATGAAATTCACAATATACTATTTTCCACACATATAAAAATGAAAAAATTAAAGCAAGATTTGAAAAATAAAATCTAGATTATGTAAAAAATGATAATGCACCAATATTAATAAATAAACATAAATGATACATAAATAAATAAATAGTAAACATTATAAAGATAAAAATTTGACATACTAAATTAAAATAATCACAATTTATAAAATAACTAAAAATGAAGTAACCATGTTAATGGTTAATTAAGGATAAAATGGATAAATAACCGATTTAATGGTTAGGGATAGAAGGGATTAATAACTAACTTAATGTCTAGAGATAGATAATATGAACAATCAAAAAAAAATTGATGGAGTATTAAACTATATAACCAAATGATTAACATCCCAATCAAGAGTTTTATATTTGTAGCTAAGAGCTAAGCTAAGTACTAAATAATTGATGAGGAAGTATAAAGATAAATAAATCCATTCTTAGGGAAATGAATGATGGGGAGGATGGTGGTTAAGTTGACCATAGAGACCCCACATCTCTAAGTTATACTAACATAATCCTCCCTAGAAAAAGTCCATGTGTGGATGTAAGGCTATATTTAGTTATCCCAATATGGGAAGTGATGAGAAAGTGGGTGATTGATGAAGAATTTAAGTATCAGATGAAAAAGATGCAAAAGTGATGCACCTAGTAAAATGAGTGAATGATGTCAGAAGATATTTAGGATGGTAAATGTTTTGACATGTTTTTTGGATGTTTTTGTAATGTTTTCGATTTTTTTTTTTTTTTTTAAACAAGGAATGAAAATATGTTTTCCTCTATCATGAGCAAGGATGTAGGTTCACATTTGGGAGTATCAAACCTTAAACTAGCATGTTATAGGATAAGTAATGAATAAGTGACATGGAAATATATAATGGAGTACTAAAACATGCTGCCCCCAAGTAACTAGGGCGAATATAAACAATGGTTTACACATGGCACCATAAATATAGTTTTGACCATGGTACTTGCCTAAAGTGCCAAAGACTTGTTTTCACTTTTGGACAATTTATGTGGTTTGTCTTTGCATTTTTCATGATTTTTTATTTATTTTTTACTTTTTATTTTTTGGAACACCTAGCATATCAATAATAGCATATAGAATAAAGTTATCCATAAAATATCTTAAGGTGCATGATGTTCATAGGTTCATCAAGCTCCTCTCCATCTTCTGTAGTTAATATGTAAGCTCCTGATCCATACTTGGCAATGATAACATTTGGGCCTAACCAATTAAGCTAAAAATTTTCCTTTTGTATTTCAAAATTAGTGTTTCATTGGTTTTCCTTAAGAATAAGATCTCCAATTTCAAATTCCCTCTATTTTATCTACTTATTATAGCTACAATGAATATGATTATGTTAAACTTGTAGATGGTTTAGAACATTAAGTAATTTCTTGTCTAAAAGGTTGAGATCACTGAGGCATGAAATATGATAGGATTATTAATCAATGATTTATTATAAGGATATTCATAAAGATGGAATTTTGACCTCTATGGGAAGAATAGACTCACTACCATATATAAGGGAATAATGAGTTGCTCTTGTGGGTGTGTAGATGTTAGTGCAACATGCCTAGAGTGAAGAATATAACTAAGTATGCCAGTCATGACCAACTTCATTGACAACTCTCTTAAGGATACAAAAAATGTTTCTATCAGTTGCTTCAACTTGGCCATTACCTTTTGGGTAATAAGGAGTTAGCCAAATGTGCTTGATATGATAAGTTTGACAAATAACCTTAATATATCTATTATTAAATTATTTTACATTTTAAAAAATGAGAGCAGAGGGAATACCAAAGTGACAGACAAAATGGTTGATGATAAATTTGGAAATTTATTTTCTAGTGACATAGTTTAAGGACATTACCTTGATCTTCTTGGTAAAATAATCTAATTCCATTATAATATGATTATGTCCAACTAAAAAACTGGGATTTATATTTCTAATGAGGTCTAACCCCATTGTGTAAATGGCCAATGTGTTGTGATAGGTTGTAAATATTGTGAGGGACTATGGATAAAATCCCCATGTTTATGATAGGGTATGCATTTCTTGACATAAGCACATCAATTAGATTCCATTATAGACCAATAATAACATACTTATAGAATCTTCTTTACAAATACCATGCCACTCAAATGTGATGCACATATTTCCTCATGGACTTCTCTAAATTCTAAATTACATTCTTTAGAATTTAAATAATGCAAAAGAGTTCCATCGTAGCCTCTCAGGTATATGGAATTACCAAGGATGGTGTAGTGAGATGTGAATTGAATAAAGGATTTTAATTGATTAGGAGATAAATGAGATGTTTTGGTATTACTATAAAGGTAGCTATAGATATCAGAGTACCAAGGAGAAGTAGGACCAACCACATTGAAAACCATTTTTGAATCAAATGTATCATAAGCTAGTATCATTAAGTACTCAACCCAAAATTTGTTATTATTTGTGATTAAATCCAGTATGGACCCAATGGTATCCATAGTGTTTGATACTCTATTTTTAATTCTTGGCACTTGTTCGAATTAGATGTACTCAAAAGTAAATTTCAAACTATCCACTATTCACTTGTAAGGTATTAACTTATCATTATGAGCTTAGAATTCATTAGTGACTTATTAATGATAATTTTAAAATCACTAAAAATAAGATGTTGAATTCCCCATTGGATTGCCATTTTTAAACCCATCATGAGACTTTCATATTTTGATATGTTATTAGTGTAAGGAATTTCAATTCTGAAAGATTTAGGAATAAAATCCCCATTGGGTGTGATCAACAAGATACCCACCCTTGATCTATGATTGGTAAATGAACCATCAAATAATATATGGAAAACCAGAGACTCATCTATAGAAATTATTACTTAATCTAAAAACTCTAAACTAAGAGGTGGTTTTTCATTGAGTGGTGACTCAGCCAATACATTTGCTAATACCTATCCTTTTATTATTATTTTATTAACATACTCTAAATAAAACACACTAACATAACCCACTTAGCCATCCTACATGTTAGATTTATTCTAGATCAAATATATTTAAAAAGGTCTATCTTAGCATTAATCATGGTTTGATTATTGATAATGTAATGTTGTAGTTTTTGAGAAGCAAAAACAACTGATAGACATGATTTTTATAAATGAGAGTATTTGATCTCATATGATATCAAATTTATTCTTAAGTAGTACATTGCTCATTCTTTCCCATTATCATCATGTTGTGCTAATAACTCACCTAATTTAAACTAAGCAGTGGAAATTTATAATAAAAAAGGCTTACCAATAATAGGTGGAATTAGTACTAGTGGGTTGGAAATATATTGTTTAAGATTATCAAATGCTTTTCCATAATTCTCATTCCATGTAAATTGAGTGTCTTTCTTTAGAAAAAATGTGAAAAGGTGAAAAATGTCTACAAGTTTAGATATAAACCACTTAAGTTCATGAATTTTTCCTTGTAGAATTCTAAGATGTTTAAGAGTGTTAGGTGGAAGCATATCCATGATAACTAAAGCTTTATAATGATCAACTTTTATGTCATTTTGTGAAATAATGAAGCCTAATAACTTTCCTGAGTCACATTAAATACACACTTCTTAAGATTCAATATCATGTTGTACTCTCTCATGAACTCAAAAATACAATGAATCACTTAAGGATGTTCTTCTCTAGATTTATATTTATAAATAATATCATATGCATACTCTTCCATAATGTCATGAAGCATGTCATGGAAAATAACAATCATTGCCCATTGATATGTCGATCCAACATTTTCTAAACCAATAGGCATTACTTGGTAGTATAATGTTCCCCATGTTGTTTTAAATGTAGTTTTATGTTGGTCTTCAACATCAATTTTTATTTGATTATACCCTAAAAATCCATCCATCAAATATAACATCTCGTGACTCATAGTTGAATCTACAATCATGTCTATGTTGGGCAATGGAAAATAATATTTTGGGCATACTTTATTGATATCATGTAAATATATGCAAACTCTAATCCCTTATGGTATATTTTATATTCATAAAATATTTAATATAAAATATAAATAATCAATATGGTGAATAAAACCAATATTTAACTACTTCCTTAATTCCTCTTTTACTAGTATTGAAATCTTAGGATGCATATTACGGGGTTTCTATTTGATTGGTTTGGCATCT
This sequence comes from Torreya grandis, assembly GCA_037957365.1. Classification (NCBI taxonomy): domain Eukaryota; kingdom Viridiplantae; phylum Streptophyta; class Pinopsida; order Cupressales; family Taxaceae; genus Torreya; species Torreya grandis. Next base: position 262,025 of record JARHVA010007997.1, on the reverse strand, counting down.
AGATGCAATGCAAGGTGACACACTACTAATTTTGGATCAAGTCTTGGTATATCTACATAATTTCATAGAAATAAATGAGACAATTTATTAAGTAAAAGTGGAAATATGTCATTTTCTTCTTGAGTAAGTGATATGACAAGTTTAACAATTTTAGGATCTTCTTGAGTGTTAATGTTCATAGGAATATTTTCATAAATAAGTAGATTTGATTCATATTTTTAATTTAGGGGTGGTATAGGAAGATTAAAATCTTCCTCAAACTCTATTTTATTAGATGTATAAGTGAAACTGATATTGTTATGTGATTTATATTCCCCAAATTATGTTAAATCATCTAAATTAATTAGAAGTCCTTTCTTGTGGTCACCTAATATAATTTGATCCCTTGTTCTCAATAATTTATAAATAGCCTCATCATTATGAAAAATGATCAATATGAGGTGTTGTGTGTTGGTCCCACTATATTATGGATTGATATGCAAGATCAAGTGTGAGAACAAAATTCTCATGAAATAGGTTGTGAGAGAAAGGTCTTCAAAGTGGCTAAGTACAAAACCTATTTTGTTGTCTGAAGAATTATATTCTAACTCACTAGAAGAGTAACTTTGGAAAAGTTAGAGGTGCATATTGAGTGGGTTAAAACCTATACCATGTTTTTGTTCATTTTTTTATTGTGATAGGGTCAATGTATCCTTATTCATGGAGGTGTACCTTTACACTTATATTTCATTATATTACACATGGTGTATTTAGTAATGGGATATTAGTTATTGGAGAAACAAGTAGCTAGTTTATTATAATAAATCCAAGAAGGATTATAATCATTAATATATAAATATGAAGGGAAACCAAATTTTATAAATCTTGTCTTTCCAATATTCTTAACCACTCTATTATCCTTTAAATGGCAAGGCTTGCCATAGGTATTTAGATTGGTATGGATTATACTTGTGTAAAAATATTTAAGTATATATCATTTATTCTTCTATCAATGATCTTACAATGGGAGGAAGTGGATGAGGGTGTTATGGAAGCTATTGATGGAGTGAAAGATTTTTCAATAGAAGGGTGATTTGAGGCTTGTTCTATATATGGTTCATTTGAATATTTCTTAGATAGTTAGTTGAATGCTTCACCTATGGAACCTTTTCAATGGAGATGGAGGTAGTTGGTGTATTGATCTAACCACCAAGGGGAGGTGTTTGAAATAATTTTTATGGATGGACATAATTTTCAAGGGAAGGATAATCCTCAATGGGAGTAAAATTATCATTTATAATTGGTAAATAGTTTGATATATGGTATTTGACTTCTAATAGCTTGCAATATTGGAAAGATTAAGGATCACCTTGTATACCAACTTCCATTTATGCATGGGAGAATTCCAAACATTGGTGTAATGTGGATGGGATGGCATTCATGGAATGTATCTATGGATGTCCAAGAAGTATATTATACAGTAGATCAATATCAAAGACATGAATGAAAGTTTATTTAATAATGGACACCACCATTAAAGGAAGATAGATTATTCCTATAGATTGTCACTCATTATTATCATATGTCTTTATGGTTATAATTTTTTTTCAATGCTATTATTGGATATCATATATGTTTTATAAGCCTTAATATACATATATTGAATGTTGAACCATTGACTATAAAAACCCTTTTCACTTTGTGCCTAGAAATGATAGCCTCTATGTATAATAGGAGGTTATGATCTAATCCTAAAGGAGAGACATCCAAAGACTCAAATGTTATTTGGTTATTTATGGTTAAAGCGCCTATTAATGATTGTAAATTTTTATGATTGATGTCTTGAGGGATGTTTTAATCTTAGATAACTTTATACAAAATATCTTTATATATATGAGATGTCTTGAGAAGGTGTAATATTAAAATATTTGATGGCATTTTCTTAAGATGGTCGATAATGTCATACTTGCATTCAACATTAGAGGATGATGCATTTTCAAGGTTAATATTTGCTCACCTTTTGGTATAGACACATTAATGTGATGAAAAATATATGATACTAACATGGTTATGCATATAATCAATACTATTGACTATATAATTAAATGGATGACTTGTTTAATTAACATTGTTATGTTTCAGTTGTTCTTATTTTTGCTTTCCCTTTCCTTACTCATGATTAGGGAATGGATCTTTCTATATCCCTAAATTTTATTTATTATATGGTTTGCATGGTTGATTTTTGATTGTTATGTCACCTCTATCAATTAGGTCTTGAACATAGTGTTTAAGATTTATACACTTATTAGTTGAATGCCCATTAATCTGATGGTATCTACAATACTCATCTTCTTTATACCAGTTGGGTTTAGGAACATTTTTATCAAAGGATTTGGTTTTAGGCCATATGATCATGTTTGCATGAGCCAACTTTTTGAAAATATTCTCGTGTCATCTAATTGAGTGAACTTATGCTTAGGTTTGCCTTATCTAGGTTGTCCACCAAGAATTATGATGTTATTGATTGTTTGACTATCAATTTATACTTAATGTTGAGGGTTTTTAATTTATTTGACATTAGCCACACCATCTCCAATAAGGTTTTTGTTATTGGCAAATAGATTTTGTTTTTATATTAGTTTAAAGGAATTATTATCTAGTTTAAATATTTTTATTACACATTTATTAATTAGTGTTCTTTCTACTTGAACTCCCTTTAGAATGATTTCATCAAAGGAACATGGGAAATGGAGTAACAAATGGTATCCCAAGTCTGAATTTAATTTTTTCAGGAATATGTATACAAGTTTAGTTTTAGTAAATGACCTTGTGAAATGACTTGCCTTTACTCACCATCTTTGGAGGAAGGAAGAAAAAGTGTCATCATTGCATTATTTGGTGTTGTGTAAATATAAGGCCATCAAATATTTTTTGATGTTATAAGAGAATTGGAAAAAAAATTAGAAAATTATTCAAAGGTGAAAATATATCCTTTTGGAATTTGTGAAAACCATTCAAGGGCTTGGACCCTAATACTTCATGGGAGTAAATGCAACATGAATTTTTTACTATAATCAATGTATGTACATGCATGATAAAAGTAAATTAGATGTTATTTTGGATATCCTTTACCTTTATAATTGTTAATTATTTGAAGTTCAAAGTACTTTGGAAAAGGTGTAGTCATTGTAATAAAATCATATGGGTATGATCAAATTTCCTCAAACTTGAATTATTTTTTCCAATATTAAGTTCCATCTTGTAAGCCTTAAACTCTATCCTTTATGTTTTAAAATTATTTTACAAGATATGGGGATAGTTGGTTTATTTGACTTAGTGGATTAGATAGTTGACCCATGAATTGGTTTGTGTTTTGTGGAATTTGTTTGTTAAAATTGTTTGGAGGTTGATTTGTTAAAATTATTAGTTTGAGGATTTAAAAAGGGATTGAAGTTGGGGTTATAACCAAGGTTTGGATTTTCATGAGAACCAAAATTTGTTTTACTTGGGTTTGGATTGGAGCCAAAGTTTGTATGATTTAAATTTGGGTTGAAACCAAGGTTGGGATTATTTGTAAAGTTTTTGTTTGGGTTTGCTAGATTTGGGTTTGTATTCAAGTTTAAGTTGTTTGGTCGATTATTTTTTAAGTTCAGGGAATTGGGATTATTATTGATACCAAAATTAGTTTGATTAAACAAATTTAGACTGGCGTGTTATGGGTGCATGTTTTAATTTTAATAAAATATATTAAAACCTAAGTTTGAATTATAGTTAGCTTGGTTTGATTAAAGTGGATTTTGGCTTGGGTTGTTTTGATGTTGATTAAAGTTAAAATTAGGATTTATATTTGGATTATTAAAATTACAGCTAGGATTGAGGTTGGAATTGTTTAAAATTTTTGGTGTTTAGTTTTTGTTTAATTTTGTGTTAAGATTTGGGTTGGAAAATTAAGGATTGGGATTATAATTAAATTAAGTTGGAATGGGATTAGAATTTGGATTGAAACTTAGATTGGAACTTGGATTGGATGTAAATTATCCAAGAGTATTAGAGGAATGATACTAATTTGGTAAACCACTACTTAAATTTGTATTATTGAGTACACTTGAAGTAATAATCAAACTAGGATTGGATGATTGATTGGGCATGATAGAATGAGTATTCAAGCTTTGATTTTGATTTTGGTTGGGAATGATTGGTGAGCCTTAGAGACTATGATTGGGTTTGATTGGTGAGTTTCAATATAGATTCAAAATCAAATTAATTTGACCATAACCTTGTCAATTTAGATGAATATTCAAAATTGGTGTAATCAAATGTTGATTGATTAAAATTGAATTAAATAGGAGGCCCGTGTTCAAGTTTGTTTTGAATTTTTTAATGATTGCCAATCTTGGATTAAGATTCATGTTTTGAGTGGTTGGGTGTATTATTGGTGAGTTTGAAGGTATATTCAAACTCATATTAGTTGGATAAACATGTAAAGGAAAATTAGATTTCCCATTCACATTGGAGTTATGAAAGGGATTAGTTTTTTGATGAGGTTTAAATTTCATAATCTCTTAGGATCCTTGGGTTGAATGAATTTTTGTGGATAATCCATGGCTTGTTTGAGATGACTTCTCATGTAAGATAGTTGTCACTTTGCCTATAGATATTTGGAGATGAGGTTTGAAGGATGTTATGATGGCATTTATACCCTCTAAAGAACTTTGTGAGGGATATTGATTAATATTTGAGGATGAAGGTTCTTTGCTTATAATTAAATATTATAAGTTTTGTGCATCAAAGTTAGATGGGAATTTTTCTCCAAAACCCAAGTCTTGAATCAATAATTCATTCTTGTTTGACATGATATACTAATCAAAGGAGGTTTGAGGTTGGAAAACGTTTTGGGTACCCTAATATTGGCAAGACACTCATTTATATTCTTCTTGTTTGATTATCTCATGTATTTCCACATGATGCTCTTGGCCACTAAATTGAAAGGGATCATTTCGAAATAGATCAACTCTTGCATTATGATTGTTTAGCATGACCATTTTATTAGTGATAGGTTGCATGGATAGGATAAAAACAAAATGACTCAAACAAATGGAATTTTTAAACTAATAACACTAACCATACTGAATGAAAAATTTTAATCCTCAAACTAGTTACTTTGAGATTTTTTTTGGAAAAGTTTTGATGTTGGGATGTCTTGATAGATTTTAAAAACTCAAAATAATTTTTTTATAAAAAAAAGACACTGAAACATGTGAAAAATAAAATTAAACAACAATAAATTCCTACATTAAACAATCAAGAAATTGCACATAAAAAGTGAAAAACTAGGATAAGGGTAGTGAATAATATTTGGGCCTTATGATGTCACTTAATCATTTGTGCTCTTAGTCATGATGTAATTTTTCAAGGAACTAACCATGGAGGATCATTTCATTACCATTGCCCAATGAATATGATTTTGAGGGTGTGTGTAAAGTAACTTATGAGTATTAAATGTTAATCAATGCACCAAATTCAAATGGCAATAGAGGATTTCCTAGGCTTAAGGTTTAAATAAAATTATTTAAGGGGAGTCCTCTAAGATACCTTTCATTACATTAAGGCCTAATTACATGCAATAAATTTAATAAAATGGACAAACACTATTAGGTCTTATCCCAAAGTGCCCAACACAACCATAGGGGTTTCAGTGTGTTAATAACTAGTGATATCATATTTTAAGGCAATTATTGACACCCTGGGTGTAGAACATGAAATCCCCTTACATCATGGTGTGGTTAAAACACACAACTTCTTAGAAATTGAAATATTTAGATCTTTATTTATATACTCCATCATTATATGGGGTTTGGCCTATTACATGGTGGTGAAATCTATGGTCAATAAAGCCACTAGAAAAGGAAATAAAAAGTAAGTGTTCATTTATAATTTATGAGTATCATCACAAATGTGATGCCATGGAAAGAGATTATGAAAAAACCACTTGAAAAACATATAAAATTATGGAATTGATTTTGATTCTTGAGTATCATCACCAATATGATGCCAAAGGATGAGCATACACATTTCCACATTTACAAATAAAATCTTGAAAGGAAATAATTAACTCCAAACCAAATGTGATGTAATTACTAAAAACTTGAAAAATTGAATTGAAATAATTAGTATCAAAATAAAATAAATTAGTTTTTTTTTTTAGCCCTTTTGTGGATTTTCTTTCACAAGAATCCTACAAAAACTTTGTTATAATGTTTTTTTGGACTTGGTACAAGGCAACCTGCAATGGAGTAAAACAAAAACTATGAAAATAACACAAAAAATACTCTATGTGGCAAATCCACACTTAAATAGAAGAACATAAAAGTGAAAATGTAAAAAATTTAACCACATGAAATAAATAGAATGTAAAAACACATAGTAAAAAAATTCGCACTTACAAAATAATTTCACTAGCTAAAATTATGATTTCATGGATATATAAACAATTTCATAGTCCAAAATAATGATTTTTAATCTAGAGAAATAATTTCACTGATAGAAATGATGATTTCATTACATAGGATGACAATTTCCCTATTCTGGATGATAATTTTGTGACTGTAGTATAATTTCATTATTAGACCTACAAAGACTAGAAATAGAAAACATAAAAATATAGGGGGAAAAAATTCATAGTTTTAAGATGATTTTACTAATGAATTTAATGACTTCATAACCAATAGAGATAAATTCATAGTTAAGACTAGCGATTTCATAAAAAAAAATCCAAATTCATTATTTACCTATAATAGAGAGTTATAAAAAATTGAAAACACATACATAATCAATAAATGATCAAAAAAATGATGGTATAAATAAAGATAAGAAAAAGAAACTAAAAATATGATAAAAAATTATTTCATTGTTATGGGGTACAATTTCAATGTTAATGTTTATAATTCCATAGTTATGCAATGATTGCACAAAGCCAAGAAGAAACATAAAAAATAAACCTATAGCTTGAACCAACACTAAAACAAACATGATTAAATGCATATAAAAATAAAAATATCAAAAATCTAATGAAAATTTCTTTCTAAATGCAATTATGATGAAAAAAATGAGGGAAAGGTTCCATTGGGCATGCCAAAATGTATTGAATAAAATATAAAAGTGTAAACTAAGCTAATAAATCTTAATCTAAACTATCTCAAACTAACATAGAGATACAACTAAAAAAATAAACACAAACTTATACCTTGCTTTCAAAAGATTATTCTATTATAATGTAGATTCGATTAGATCTTTAAAATTTGGTTTCTCGCTCTTACTATGCAAGGTAAAAATGGGAAGTGTGTTTGTGCAAAATGATCTTCAGTATCTTCGATTCACTTTGTATTCACTTATGATTTTTATATAACTTCATTAGAATAAGTCAAGAGGATGAAAATGATGATTTTCATGCTTGTTTGTAGATTCCTAGAGGAAGATCCAATGGTCAAGGATTATTTGGATATTTTAAATGATCCAAATAATATAAAGTGGCTAGTGAGTCCTCTCATCCATGAGGATGATGACCATTTCAAATGGTTGAGATAAGTATGGAAATGGTTAATTGAGTCACTAAGAATGAGTCAAATGTTTTGACAACTCAAGGGATGCCTCAAAAGAGGTTAAGGAAGTTGTGGGATTGGTTGGGATGAGTCAAAATGTGAGGAAAAATAAGGTTAAAGATGTTGTTTGAGATGTAAAATATGTATTTAATATTTAAATAAGGATTTAAAAGAGTGCACAATTAATTTATTTGATTTATTCAATTGCTTGAGTTTTGGGGGAGATGTCATGAATTATATTAAGAAAAATAATTAATAAGTTTGAGGTGCATTTCAAAACTAACTATAATTTAGCTATCTACACTAGGAAATTTATAAATGAAAGCATGCATGAACATGTAATTCAAATCTATTTAAGATCCAAGATGTACATATATTGAGTCTAAATTAGTAGCAACCAAAAAAAATTCTAAGTGTAGCATGATCAATATCAAGATATAATAATGTTAAATATGTGATGTAGAGTATATAAAGATATAATTTGGTAATCCAAACTATGTATAGGTTTCCCCCAAGTGGGCCAATACGTCAAGTGAAGAACCTATGTATTCGTGTATATGGCCCTAGTGGGTAGATAATAACAAATATGGATTGGTATAGTGGACCTGAGTCCCGTAGTAATCTACAACAACTTGACAAGAACAAGTGAAGCATGTATGAATGATAAAACTAAGTATACTAAGATATATAATATATTTTTAGAAAATATAAGAGATATAAACATGGAAATGTATACAATCTATAATTTTGTGTTTTCTAAGTAAATATTTGAATTTTTTTTGTGTTTGAATCATGTTATTTTGTTTTTTGTATTTTATAGATATATGATATGTAAACTCAACATAAAAATGAAACTATATACAAGGATAAAGGGAAAATTAATTTATTGGCAACAAAGGAGGAACAATAATAACCAATGAGTCCCATGATAGACTCTCTATCACTGTGGCCTATGTCAAATAAAAGAACTATGGTCACAAAATGTTTTAACCTTTTAGGACTTAACAAGTGTACATCCTATGTTTGTTAAAAATATAAGATGTGTAAATTAGGGAAATAATATGCAATAAATATATCTATTGATTTGTTATAGAATTGACTAGCTTTGACTTTTCAAAAAATATTAATAAATAGTGTAAGAACTTATCTAGAATACAACTAATATAGATGATCTAGGTGATGAAAACTAAGGTGGAAACTGGTATAAGTGTAAAAAACTAGATCCCAATGTCATAACCCATCCTATAAAGGAGAACCACAATTGGACAATAGTGCCATTATTGGAAATGTTGGTGGTATTATCTTGATATTAGCTTGATAGTGTCCTCTATGTAGGATTATCTTGAACTTTTGGGTGCACCTATGTCTATATCTCTGAGGTCTATTCCTACATGCATAAGTCTTAAAACCTTGTATTTTACCTATTATGACTAGTTTTGTGAGTAAACCCTAATCTTTCATATAATTAGGGCATCTAGTTGATATATTCTAAAAGTGTATTTTTTAGTAGGGTAGGTTGGTCATCTTTAACACCCTATTATGATGAGAGTTTCCTACATATCAATACTCTAAGGAGGGATAAATATCAATGTAGTTATCCCCATGTAAGTGTTGATGCAAGTGCAAATTAACCTAGTATGAGAATGGCCCTAAGTGCCTTGAATGTGCTTGAGATTAGAAATCTAGGTAATCTAAGCTTAGGACTACTATAGATGGTAGTATGCAGATGTAGGGTAGAATATGGATTGATAAAATTAATATTTCACAACTTTTTCTAAGTTTTAATGTGTATTTGTCATATGCTTTGCATCTAGTGGTTAAAAGGCTTAAATTCATGTATTTATACTATTATAATGTATTTATTTGTGATAAAAAGAGGTATATGTTAACCCTAGGAGGTTTTAGTTTTGAAAAGATGTTTTTTTATAAAAAAGAGAGGTAAAGGACA